>PVJL010009932.1:0-53234 GCA_004026885.1 Lyroderma lyra | reverse complement strand
ATAAGTTCACCACCTAATGTGACCCCTCTTTCCATCCCCTTATATTTAGCTTCCCCCCCTCCTCTCCCACCCCCTCCCCTTTCTCCCCTCCCTAACCCACTCGTCCCCAAATAAACATTAAACTATCGATTGTGTCCATGGGTTATTTGTTTGTTCAGTTCTTTTTTTTCTTTGCTTTCAGTTTTATATTCCGCATATGCTGTCTTTTAAATGGCAAGCTGGGAGGGGCTCCAGAGAGTGAAGGGCAGAAACATACTCCAAGGCCCTTCTCTGCTATGGTCAGGGCCAGCAGCTCTCTACCATACACCAAGCCAGAGCCCATCTCTGGTCTTGAAGTCACTGCAGGCCTGTGTCTCTAGCAGACTTGAGTTAACTCCTCAGTGAGAATAGTGTGAACGAGTTCTTAAGGCAATTGCTTAGAGAATGTCCATTCCAGACACTATCTGTTGACTTCGAACTGGGGGAAAAAAAAGAGATTTCACATTTCCTCAACCTCACAGCATGTTCACACTTCTCATGTCCTGTCTTCCCATACAATCGTATAATGATTTTAGTAGGTCAGAGCAAACAAGAACCCTAATGTGTCATGCTACTTAAAATGCAGTTGACTCCCATATCTATCCCATCCAACCCTAATCACTGTCCTGCTCTGATAATCTTGCACAGCCTATATACCAGGTCTCTGTGCCTTCACTCAGCTAGCTGTTCCTTCTACCTGGGATGTCTTCCCTCCTCTTCTTCACCTGGCTTCCTTCACCTTTAGTTCAAGTCTGAGTTCAGCCCTATCTCTTCCAGCAAACCTTTCCTTGCTCCTGCCTTACTTCCACATAAGGTCTTTTCTCTGGGAACTGAACTTTAGTCCTGCAATAATCATCCCATGTTGAAATAATATATGCAAGAAGAATTTATCTACCTTCAAAATCATAAGTTCCTTGAAGTGAGAAATCTTGCTTTTGGATCTCTGATTTCTAGTACAAGTACTGTGCTTAGCACATACAGTAGTCCCTGCTTATCCAAGGTTTCCCTTTCTGTGGTTTCAGTTACCTGTGGTCAGCAAATTTCAAGTGGAAAATTCCAGAAATAAGCAATTCATAAATTTTAAATTGCATGCCATTTTGAGTAGAATGATGGAATCCTGTATCATTCTGAGACATTCAGCTCTGTTCCACATGCACATGAATCATCCCTTTGTCCAGTGTCTCCATGCTGTGTATTCACTACCTGACTGCTAGTCACTTAGTAGCCACCTCCATTATCAGATTGACTCTCACAGTGTCACAGGGCTTGTGTTCAAGTAACTCTTACTTTACTTGATAATGATCCCGTAGTGTAAGAGTAGTGATGGTGGCAATTCGGATATGTCAAAGAAAAGCTAAAAAGTACTTCTTTACATGAAAAGGTGAGTATAGCACAATAAGCTATTTAGAGCGAGAGAGAGAGAGACAAGGAGAGTGAGCAAGAGAGACCATATTCACATAACTTTTATTTGTATATCATTATAATTGTTCTATTTTATTATTAGTTATTTGTAATCTCTTACTATGCCTAATTTATAAATTAAACTTTATCATAAGTACATACATATCGTAAGTACATGCATTTCATAAGTACATATATATGTCATAGGTATATATATATGTCATAGGTATATGTATATATGTATGTATGTATGTATGTATGTATGTGTGTGTGTATATGTTTGTGTGTGTGTGTGTGTGTGTGTGTGTGTGTATATATAAAATAAAATAAAGTATATACTGGATTTGGTACCATCTGTTGTTTCAGGCACCCACTGGGGCTCTTTGGAATGTTATTCCCCACCGAGAAGTGGGGACTGCTATTACAGGCATTCTATAATATTTAACAAACAAAATTTCAGTGATATTTGGTGCTTTCATTCACCTGTGTCTTCAGGTTTTGTTTTTTTAAATCTGTTACCTTTGCTTTGGTGGGACTAAAATTGTTTCCTACCAGTTAATGATCCTCTTGGTTCACAGCAAAATTTGCAGGCTAAGCAAATTCAAAAAGATTTTAATATCTCATAGACAAGAGTGCCTGTCATACTTGATCTACTTCTTAATGGGCACGTTTCTTACTTCAAAGTGTGACTGCCCTCCTGCCTATTAGCGTCACCTTGTACAAATCAATGAAAGAGAGTTAGCGAAAGGGCAAATAACCCTCGTAGTAGTTGCAGCATTACTCCATGATGAGAAAGCAAGATTGGAATGTTTAATAACTGAAAGGATTTAAATTGTAAAAGATTCTTAATCTTTTTTGTTGCTTTACAAATGGAGTGGATAACCCTTCGTCACAGGAATATTTTTCATGTAATTTTGTGTTTGCTGTATCACTTTCTTAAGACCCTGCATTTAAAAAAAAATCTCTAATTATAATCCTCCCTCCTTCCCTTCCTTTTAAAGTAGTCCCTTTGCATGGCTAAATACTTATTTTTGTGATACTACAATTGGTCAAAATATATTTGGAATATTTGGAAATCACAAGTAGACTATTCTTCATAGACATATTGCTTTGAGATCCTTAGAGATGGAAAAATGTCTTTTGAGGGTGGATTTTAATTTCTAAAACTGCCAAAAGTCATTCAGAGTCAAGCCCCATATAAATGAGTGGGTAAATTGAGAAATATTTTACTGTTACATGTGAGTTGGGTCTGTGAGATTGAATTTCCTGATGGCCTTGAGAGACATTTGGAAGAAGGAAGTCAATAATATTTTTGAACAAGGGCAATATCCCTGGAATAATTATGTTTCTTCCATGGTGCCCACCTTCATTTAGATATACGTGTGTAACTGACGCTTTTGAAGTCTCTGTGTGTTATAGTCACATGCTCAAAGTCAAATGAATGACTACTTATCTTAAACATGAGGGAAATGGTAAAGAGGTGAAATCAGATTCCCTTATGCTGACTTTCACTACTCATCCTCTCTCTCTATTCTGGGTCTGTAGTTTTGCAGACAGAAAGTGCTGTAGGATATTAAAAACTATTTTGATTATTCTAAACTGGGTTTGAGCTAGTTCTGCCCTGATAATCTAGCTCACAGATGTCTAATCTTTTGGCTCCCCTGAACCACACTGGAAGAAGGAGTATTGTCTTAGGCCACACATAACATACACTAACACTAAGGATAGCTGATGAGCTAAAGAAACATCCATGCATAATTTTTGTACTGTTTTAAGAAAGTTTACGGATTTGTGTTGGGCCACATTCGAAGCCATCCTGGGTCGCATGTGGCCTGCGGGCCATGGATTGGACATGCTTGGTCTAGAGCAGCGGTTCTCAACCTGTGGGTCGCGACCCCTTTGGGGGTCGAATGACCCTTTCACAGAGGTCGCCTAAGACCATTGGAAAACACATATCTGATATTTACATTACGATTCACAACAGTAGCAAAATTACAGTTATGAAGTAGCAAAGAAAATAATTTTATGGGGGTCACCACACCATGAGGAACTGTATTAAAGGGTCGCGGCATTAGGAAGATTGAGAACCACTGGTCTAGGTAAGGATTCTCATGGATGAGTGTAGAAAAATTGAGTTTGCCTCTGAGATCTAGCTTAGATTAAGAAATTAATATACCAAATGGACCTGGCTTGGTGCCTGATGTTTACTATTTTCCAATTAGGTGCAAACATGTCTGTGAAATTCTGATGGTGAACCATCTGCTCTATACTCATTCTGGTTGATTAAAATGCTCTCAGTAGAGATGGTGTTCGGAATTATCACTCTGCTTGTGCCTGCTGGGAAGTGGGAACTGCCACAGCTTCTTAAGCTGAATGAAAAAAATTATTCCATCTCAGCAGGACTCTCTCAGATCCAGGGTTTCCAAAATTTTCAAGGTTGGAGAGCCTTTCTGGATAGTATCCCAGGCCAAGAAACCCCAACCCATCCTTCAAGGGGGATGTTTTTTTCCAAACCAGGAAAAAAACAAAGGATATTGTACTTAAATACATCAGTCTCAATCTAGGGATTTATTATACCTGATCATGTAGAGAACAAAGAAAAAAAATGGACAGAGCAGTGATTTGTCATCACTGAAAAGACACTTACTCTGAATATAAATATGAATTTGCCTTCCTGATCACCCGTGCTTCTGCCACCAGCACTATTTGTGGACTTACAGAGACCCTTATTTACCATATAGTGTCTCACATAACACTTCTTTTCACCAAGTGACTCATTTTACAGCAAAGAAAGTGAGGGTATATAAAAAGCAAATTGTTACTCCCCTGCTCCCCACTTGAGCAAGGAAATCTTTTCAAGTGATAGGTGAGCAGTAATAAAAGTAATAAGGAATCATACTTAAGTAGTCCAAAGAACTCGCAAGTCTTTATTATAACCTAAAGGGTTCAGTAAGTACAGTCAGTGAAAATGTAATAAAATTTGATATCCTAGTTTGCTTTTAGTGAGACTGAAGTAAAGAAAAATGAAATAACCCTAACCAAAGTAATTCATCTGACATTTTGAACTTGAATCTGTACACTTCCTCTGACTTGGTTGAACTTGAATCTTTACACTCCTACAGTGTATTACACATGCGTCTTACCAGGACAACCAGAATACTTGTCATATCCTGCTTCTCAGGTTTAGTTTAATATGATGTTAACAATATGGTAGACCAATGTGATGTTATGTGGAATGTCCTGATGATCCAGGAATATTTTGACCTATATGTGAGTGACAGTGTAAGAGATAATATGGCCCTGGGGTAAGAGTCTGATTGCATACTGCTATCTATCTCTTCCTCTCAATACAGATTGTTTAAGAAGTGATGCTTCCTCCCAATACAAATTTCAGGAAGAAATAGTCATCAAATTAATAGCGACTTTTAAACCATGGGAATCAAACAGGTACTCACGGAATTTCATCTAGCTTCTATGATCACTGGGAGGAGTATCAATTATGTAAATTCACAGGGCTGACATAATATTTCAGACAGCATTACTTCATTATTACTTTGTGGGTTCACTGCTCACATGCTCACTCTTTATCTTCCATCAGTCCAAAGATACAAATACCTGATTTTGCAAATGTCATTCTTTCCTGTAGAGGGAAAAAGAAATATTATCAGTCCTATTCACAAAGAAATGAGAAATTGCAATAAAAATCAGTACTCTTCTGAAGACCTGGAGCACCATTATTGCTTCCTCAGACAAAATTAGCAGTAATACTTCTACATCACATTTTTATTGCAGAGTAAATTTGCTGAAAAGACTTTATAGTGAAAAATGATATTCAAGCTTAAGGTATGAAGTTTGCTTAAGAGTGGCTTTATGGGATTATAGAATCCTTTTGCTAGCATGCCTCCTCATAATTCTAATTCCTTCGGAGTTGTTTTCATATGACCTTTGAAGGTTTATCAAGTATCAACAAACTCAGAACTCATGAATGCTTTCTGTAATAACCATGATAAGTCAAGTGCCTGACAGTGTCATTGCTCTACTCTTAACATTTTACAATCTGTTTGTAATATCTATTGCTGTTATTTATTGTATTTATGTTTATAAATACTTCATGCATACCTGCATATATTCATTTATTCATTCCTCATATATTTATGGAATTTTCATACTAGAGATACAAAGATGAAAGGATATATTCCTTGTCCTCCCTTGTGCTCTGACACCACTTTGCACTCACCTGTATCATAGATGCACCTGCTGGGCAGCCCCAGGGGGTTGATTTGACTCTTTGGAATTCTGTCTCATGGCTCTTTGAAGGTTGGCCCCTAATATTTGTGGGCCAGGGAAGGAATACAAATGGAAGTCTATACACTATGCATCCAACTATTTAAAAGTTATATATTAAACTTTAACATATAAATAAAATATGTTCTTTTCTCTTATCTTGCAAACATATTTTCTTAAATTGAAAAATACACGTAAAGCCATGATTTCTATTTGAATGAAAGACAGCAGATATCAGAGACAACTTGGTTTAAGTATTTTTTTGTGATGTCTAGGTGTTTTATCAGTGGGCTGGTGCTATTTGGGTGAGTAATAAAGACACATATGTAATTTATAAGTTATTATATATAGTTCATTAATTTGATTTTTCTTGCCTTTACTTTAGCAGATTCATTAATTATGTTGTAATCAAAATTTTTAGATAATTTCTGTCATTTTGACAGTAATGATCTAAAGGAATAAAAATTCAAGGTAAATGTGAAGTATAATTTAAAATTTTTTAATATAAATTAAGATAAATATGAAATAGAAACAAAGTATTTTGTTTTAAAAATGTTATTTTATTCAAAATTACACAATATATAATAAATGTCAAAATTAAATACAATTACTTTTAAAACCTGAAATTTAAATTCTGTTTTAACGTTCTAATTCTATAAATTAAATATGTTAAACCATTTGCAGTTTTAGTTTTCAAGAGCCTTCTGGTTGCCAAGGTAAAGAATTAGTATATATTTCCATCCATATTACATTTAGTTCTGCATAACGCAAACTTGAAAGTAATATAATTGTTTAATAGTATGAAATGCTTCTCAACTACCAGATTTAACAGTTGTAAATATTATGCTAATTAATAAGATAGGGAAGGATTGATGTAGTTCTTTTGTAAATACACACCCCTTCCTGTTTTCAGCCCTTTTCTTGTTCTTACCTTTTATACCTGCTCAATCCAAGGCTGTAGCCCTCTCTGGCCATCCTCCTCCATCAAGACCCCTCCCGTATACTCTTGGGTAAGTTTTTCTTCATCATGTTCTGCTAATCACCATCCTTCTTCCACGTTCTGTCTTTTAGAAATCTGTTGAAATCTCAAATCCATTCATAGCTTCCCTCTTAGTCTCTTTTTTGCTCTGATTTTTATTTCTTTTTTATCCTTTTACCATCATCTTAATGGGGTTTTGGACTGAGGAAGGAATTAACAAATAGGTGTATTCAGTTGTCATCATAAAGTTTCTGTTCCTTTTGCAACAATTACAGAAAATTTTATAACTCATTAAAAGAAAAAAGGTAATTGGAAGAGGATTTAAAAATCTTTAGATCCCAAAAAACCCATACTTATAATATATATTCACTGGTGGAGCCCAATATGATATATATATAAAAACTCTCCTTTTTATATTTAAGATTGACAGTATTAGAAGGATGTGTGCACAGGGTTATCTCTCTGTGGAGATCATGAATATGCAGACACATTCACTTGTCCCTGCTTATGATCAGTAACACACTTATTGTGAGAAGAGCAGTTAAGGAGAAGAGCACCACCAGTGGCCATGAGAGATTGGGGACTTACTGCCAACATGAAGATCAAACAATTACCTTGGCCTCAGAGACACAAAGACTCTCACAAACTGAACTCATTAATTGCAGTCTTTGGTCAGAGAATTGTGGAGTAACAAAGTATAGGTTGATTCCTCTCCTGGAATAGATTTTTTTTTTCCTAATTTTTTTTATTATATACATAAAATTTCTACTTTAATTATTTTTGAATGTATAGTTCCATGGTGTGCAGCCATCACCCCCATCCATCTCCAGAACTCTTTTCATCTTGCAAAAACTGAAATCTATACCTGTTAAACAATAACTCCCCATGTCCCCTCCCCACAGCCTCTGTTAACCATCCTTCTTTTTGTCTCTATGACTTTTTACTACGCTACGTACCTTATATAAATGGAATCATACGGTATTTGTCTTTTTGTGACTGGCTTATTTCACTTAGCATAACATCTTCAAGTTTCATCCATGTTGTAGTATGTGTCAGAATTTTTTTATTTTTTAAGGCTGAATCATATTCCACTGTATATATATAACACATTTTGCTTGTCCATTCATCTGTTGATAGGCACGTGGGTTGCTTCCATGCTTCAGCTATTGTGAGTAATGCTGTTATGAACATAGAGTATAAATATCATATTAGATCCTGATTGCAACTCTTTTGACTATATACCAGAAGTGAATTGCTGGATCATGTGGTAATTCTCTTTTTAATTTTCTGAGGAGTCATTATATTGTTTTCCACTGCAGCTATACCAGTTTACATTCTCAGCAACAGTGGACAAGGTTTCCAATTTCTTTACATCCTTGCCAATGCTTGTAATTTTCTCTCTCTCTTTTTTTAATGGTAGGCATCTTATTGGGTGTGAGGTGGTCCTTTGGTATATTTTACACCTTTATTTTAAACCGAGCTTTGGATTCTACCTACTATTATATTATTGCTAGGGATATAGGAAGAGCAAATATTAGAATTTCTTAAGGTGCTGGAGGATTATCTTCAATTTTTCAGAGAAATAAGAAAAATCAATTACCTAGCATAACTTTAGTTGGCTGTCAAAAAATGCTCATGTATAAAAAAAGGCAAAATGTTAGCATTCCCATATTAAATCCTTCCTAGATCATCAGTTTTGTGGAGCAGTAAAAATAAAAAAATTTTTTTTTAAAAAGGAGGCTAAAATTGTCACAGTGTTGAGCTTCTGAACATGATGTGAAGCTATGGAAGCAAAAACCCCATTACAATTGCACTCAGTCTGGCCTCCTAAAGGCAAGTATTTCAACATTATTGATTAACTGACTTTAATACAAATTGTGGAGGAAAGAATAACAAAGAAGGAAACTTTTTTAGTCTACAGGTAACTGAACTAAATGCTGGGAGTTTTATGTGATCCACCTCATAAGTACCCTTTAGGTTAGTTATGCTTGAGACTCATGCTTGTCTGTCTTTTAAATATCTCATTGAATTGAATACATTCATCTAAGGTGAGAAATAAACAAGTAAGCTAAGATTTTGTGTGGGGAAATCACATTTTCAGCAGTCAAAAAATGAAGATGGCCATACTCAAAAGCTATGTTTTTGCTACCCTACTACATTATATGGTGGGGAAAAGCACACAGTCCAAAGACCCATATTTAGGCCCTAGGCTTTGATACTTACTAATTACCTGACTTTCTGCAAGTCTCTGAAACTCTTTGGTAAGCATATGTATATAACCCACAACTAATATAATTTTTGAGGACCAAGTGAATGAGCCTGTATACTATGATTACTTTAATTTTTAAAATATTTATCCTTTTTGGTGAACCTCTTAGTACTCAAATTACCAAAAGGTCATGTTTCTGCATATAAACTAATTCTTTGATGCTCCTCTCCTCAGATGATAGGACATTCTGTCATTCAAAAATTACTAATGGAGCTCCAGTTCAGTGCTAGGGACTGTTTGCGTACACCTCGGTAGTTTGAGGTGTTTATTAAAAGATGGCAGCAGTGGTCACTCTTCAAGTCAATTTGATATCTGCTTAAAATTAAAGGAAAAGATGGGCTTGTGAATTTATCAACTGAACTTAGATGTAATGACCACATTTAATAATGTCAAAATTCTGGCTACATGTCTATACACATTTCATTTCCAATTCATGTGGGAATTTATTTAAAACTTAGAGGATGCCTAATAGCTATTCATAATCCTATCATGTTGAATATGATAATGGTGTGCACTGGGTGCAAATCTCTTAATCTTTCTCAAGCTTCATATTAGCAGAATAAACACTTTGTGGAGGGATTAACATCCTAAAACCTCCCCCTCTGTTTCTAACAAAAAGAACATTCTGGCTTCCAGGAAGAAAACCTGTTTTAATTGTGCTTTATATGCAGAGCCTTGGGATGCATGCATCACAGGTATTAAAAATAAAGGCAGGATTGGATTGGTGAGGCTCTAGGGAAAGCCTCAGAGCACAGCTGTCTTTACACAGTGATACAATGAAATCAGAAGAGCCATGAGGCTCAGGTAGCATCAGTCTCTCGCCCCATACAGCCCTGTCATTAAACTGTCCTGTGTGATAGACAGAGAGGGAGAAGCTTAATTTGTGCTTTCCTGTTCCAAAAGGGAAAGGTTTTATGTCAGTAACTATAATCTCAAATCATTAACTTTAAATCAACACCACAAAAGAGCTAGGATGCAAATGTATGTACTGAAGCAGTGCAGGAATAATAGTGCAATGGCTCATTGGGACAACACATTTGAGTGGCAGGTGTAGTTTGAGAATTGTGTGCAAGAAGAAAATAGAATTAAAATGTTTGTTTAATATTGGCTTGTTTAAAAGCAGTGGATCAATGCCAAGTTGCTCTTCATTTCCTATCTCTAATACTATTTTTTCTTTAGAGATATTTTCAGATTTTTTTCCCTCTCTCTTGACAGTGAGGCCAATCAAAAAATACAAAATTTGAAGACTATCTACTGAGTACAGAGAAAGACCTGTAGTTGTTAGAGCTGGCAAGGGAAAAATGGAATTTAAACTCTTCATCCACTGCTGTTAATTCATAATTTTCTCTATAATGAGATTGGAATGAGCTGTGGAGAGAGGATGCAGCCTGCATAACAATAACAAACTTTCAGATATATTCCAGTCTTAGTGGTTATATTCCTTCACCTAGGGTCCTCCCAGAGAGCTCACACAACAAAACATCATGACCAATTGGACAATACCATGCTTTTTAAATTTTTTAACTTAAAATCTGTTTAGGTCCTGTTCAGTGGGCATTTCTTACTATTTGAGATGAAGTCCAGTAAGTCATCTAGAAAATAAAAACATTTGTTAATATAGTATATCAAAAATTTGAATAATAAAAAATATCCAATTATCCAGAAGTTATTTTGATAAAAATCCTACCTATGTTTCCAATTTAAACATTTAGAAAAAGAATACTTTCTTAATTTGAACATGTAGCTCTTTTTCAAAACAGCAGCTATATAGTACTCAGTGGGGGGAATGCTAGAAGCATTTTCACTAATTTCAGAAACAAATCAAGGATGCTTGCTAGAGTCACTATCATTAACCTTATCATAGCAGTTCTGGACAATGCAATAGAAATGAAACAGCAATGGCAGGAATAAGTATTGGAATGGAGAAGAATTGTTATTTATAGTCTAAACATTTTGCATAAACAAGTATTCATTATTCACCAAACCCAAGAAAATCTACCAAAAATGTATTGGAGGCTTTAATCAGTATCTTCTGTCAAAGAACAGTTCCCACATCAGCCCCAGCAGACTCCAAGCGTCACTCAGAAAATAGAGCCATCAAAGTGAACACTCCTACCAGCACATCTATCAACGCATGCATAACCTTTGTGTCTGTTAAAATGGGGATACTGCCCTTGGTTTTACCCATGGCCAATCCATTCACTTGTGCACTGGCTGTCACCTATGTGAGGACATCACTCTTGCACTTACCCTTCTCACATGATCAGATTTGCCCTCTCAGTTGGATCATTCTCATTAGCATCCGAACATTCTTCAGTATCATCCATCTTAACAAACCATCCCTTGGCCTGACATCACCCTTCAGCTATTGTCCTATTGCTTAACTCCCCTGTCCAGCAAAACTCCTTTTAAAAGTTCTCCTTAGTCACCTTTTTTTTTTAAATAATATATGTGGTTTCTCAGAAACTTTTTTTTTTTTTTTTTTTTGTATGTGGTTAGTTCCCTGGCCGGGAATCAAACCCAGGCTGCAGCGTTGACAGCGCCAGCGCCGAAGCCTTAAGCCACTACACCATCAGGGAACTCCTCCTTAGTCACCTTTCACTCTTCTTGATCCCATTCTTTCTTGAACCCATGCCTATCAAGCCTTTGCTCCTACCACTTCACTGAAATAGCTCTTGCTGAGGTCACCAATTATACCCCAGTTGCTGTGAGCCATTCCATCCGTCAGAACATGTGACTCAGCTATCCACTCTCTCCTCTTCAAATGATTTCTTCACTTAGCGTAGGCTATGTGACGCCATTTCTCTTAGTTCTCTTCCTACCTCATTAGCTGTACATCGTAGCTCTTTTTTGCTAATAACCCTCACCTTCCTATTCTCTAAATACTAGAGTGTCTCAGGGCTCAGTACTACCACCTCTTTTCTACATACACTCATGACCTAGGCCAGTGGTGTCCAATATTTTGGTTTCCCTGAGCCACACTGGAAGAATGTCTTGGGCCACATATACAATACACTTAACACTAACAATAGCTGGTGAACTAAAAAAAGGTCACAAAAAATCTCATAATGTTTTAAGAATTTGTGTTGGGCCACATTCAAAGCCTTCCTGGGCCGCAGGTTGGACATGCCTGATCTAGGCAATGTCAGATAGTCTCACGACCTCAAATGCCTCTATCTGGTAATTACTCTCAAGCTTACCATATTCCATCAATTCTAACACACATTTTCCCCCCACCCACCCACACACTTTATTGTATTTGAAGTTGACTTGCATCTTACAGTTGATGCCATCTTATAATTTTTGTCATCCAGGCAGGGGTCATGAAGTAGTTAGTCTTACTTGCACACATGAGAACTCGGTCACATTTATTTATATTATCAACAATCTAGTTGTTCATAAGTCTCAAGATAAAGAAGAGCCACATCTAATCTGATATAGAACACCAAATCATGGGCTTTGAGCCAGCTGCTATGGTTGGATAAGATTTTTAGAGGCCTTTACAGGTGATGAGTGTATTTTGTAGGAGGGATTGTGAACAATGGTGACTGGAGAGCAGATTGTGGTACATTAGTTCTATTAATAGCTTCATGTAATGGCTTCCTTGTATCCATGCCCAGTGCTTTATAACTATAGACCCCTCCCTGTCTCTGAGCTTGACCTTGTGTCTTGCAGTAGAATGTTAGCAAATGGGATCCAAGCACAGGATTGAAAAGCACTGTGCTTTCTGCTTTCCTCTTTATAGGATTGGTTTATTCACTCTTCTTCTCTCCCCAAGCCATAAGAATATTCCTGCTTTAGTCTGAAGGAGGGATAGAGGAGACACCAGAGGAGAGCTAAAATACCTAGTCGTCTGAGCCATCTCTGCCAGCACAGCTACCCGAGCTGAGCTGTCTTAAATTAGCCCAAAGCCATGCACTGACATCGCCAACGCCGAAGACTTAAGCCACTACACCAGCAGGGAAGTCCCTTAAGGATACTCTCTTAAGGATACCATCTCACCTGATATTCTAAGGGTCTACCTCTTAATATTCATTCAGTCCTCGGTATTACCAGCAATATGCAAACACAATCTGCTTAATTATTTGTAAGAAACGGGAAGAGATGTTCTTGCTCTGGGTGGAGGTTAGGCTAGAGTGCATTTCAGCACTAAAATTTAACAGTGCTTTGGTTTAATGATACTAAGATTTGCTTAGTAGCAGCATTTGGGGAGCCCACATTAGAAGAAAGAGCATAAGGGCAATATGTGAACAGATGCATTTATAATGTTTAACTTAACAGTATTATTTAAAATAGGAATCTAAAGAATCTCAGAATAAAGGGCTTATCATTAAGTAAGTAAAAACTCAAGTATATCCTTTTTGTATTTCTATTTATCACTCTTTTTGAATTGATTTCTAAATTAATGAAACTTTTGAAATACATAACCTTAAAGAAATAACTCTAATATTTTATTTACTGAAGTCATTTGTAGTAGGCTGAATAGTAGTCTCCCAAAGATGTTCAGGTCCTAATTCCCAGAACCTGTGGGTGTTACCATGCATGACAAGGGGACTTGCAGATGTAATTTAAGCTAAGGATCTTGAGATGGCAGAGCTGCCTGGATTACCCACGTGGGCCCAATGATATCACAATAGTGCTTATAAGAGGGACCCAGGAGGAGTCAGAACCAGAGGAGTAAGTGAGTAGTTGATGTATTGATTGAAACAGAGGTTGAAATTATGTGCTTTGAAAATAGAGGAAGGGATCACAAGCCAAGGAATACCAGTGGCCATTAGAAGCTGAAAAAGGCAAGGTACCAACTTGTCCCGTTGGTACCTTCAAAGGAATTAGCTCTGCTGACACCTGACATCAGCCCCGTGAAACTGAGTTTGGACTTCTGACATCCAGAGAAGTAAGGGAGAGTAAGTAAGTTCATGTTGTTCTAAGCCACTAAATTTGTGGTAATCTGTTACTGCATTAGTGGAAAACTAGTATATCAATAGAGAAAGTGTTCACTACTTAATTGTTCTAGGCTTAATGATAGTTATAAGACAGTCCTTTAAAGGACAGTGACAAATACTGTGGGTTGGCTAACTCAACTCCCATAACCTTTCTCTATCTTGCTGGAGATGGCCTTTGTTGGGAAACAATTCTCCGTGAGCCTCTTGAATTTCTTTATGTGTTGTGTCAGAGTCTGTTCTAGACTGTCCTTTCAAGGATGTTTGCATAGTGAAGATAATGGCAGATATTGATGTCCACTGAGGTAGAAAGCAGGATAATAAAGATAATGATTTCCTTTGGGACATAGATTAGCCATGTTTGCCAACAATCCCTTTGAAAGATGGGGCCTTACTAAGCCCAAGGTTTCTCATTTGTGATACTCACTGTGTTCTTAACATCAACCTGGGCCTGCCTCTACATTATCTTGCGGCACTTGGGGCAAGGGGGCAAGGGAATCAATGTGAACATGAAGCTCTCAGGAAGCTCATACTGCCTGCTGTGCTGTGTGGATTTTAAAGTCCTTTGTCTCTGACTCAGGAGCCATCAGCCAGTGTCCCAAAACTGTGGCTGGGTAATTTGTTACTATGATTTGCAAGTAAGGTAAAATCTCAGTCTTTCCAGTTCCTGGTGGCCGTCAGCTGCGGGTATCCATGTAACATAGCTTTAGCTTGTTAAATGTAGACACAAGTCTACCGAGGGTCCATCTAGAAATACTTTCTTGATGACTCTATCAGTCTCCACCTTTCTTCTACCTATAACTCAGACATGTTGCCTAATGCTGCACTATCTTTCTAGCAACCATGAGGCTCAAAGCCAAACATTAAAGATAACAGAGCAGAAAGTTAGAGTCTAGATGCCTGATGACATCTTCGAGTAGGAAAACCAACCCTGAATTACCTACCTCCAGATTTATTACTTGAGAAAACAAAACTCCTGTTTGTTTACTCTAATGCTGAGCAGACATTCTGTTACTGGCAAAGATTAAAGGTCACAAAGATTTAATTCTAAGAGAAAAATTTTACTCTGTATCATTTCTTTCTTAGAGTAAAAGTAATTTTGTTATTATTTTAAGTTATACAAATAATACATTTTTAAAAATTTTCAACAATATTGAAAAGCATAAAATCAAAGCAGTCACTATGCAACCCCACTACTAGCAAGTAGCACTAATTCAGTCTCAGTGAGGGTTTTATTAGAATGCTCAGAATGGAATGATTGGTTCTGGGTTTGGGGTGATCATGTTAGAATCTTAGCTCCATCACTTATTAACTGTTACCTCAATCAAGTTATTTAAATATTCCATGAATCCAATTTCTGATCTATAAAATAAGTATGACAATAGCATCTACCTTTTGAGAATTATATTAGATAATATACATAAAATATGCAGAAAAATCCTTTACACAGAGTAAGCACACACAAAATGTGGTATTGTCACCTTTCCAGACTTTTATCTGTGCACATACACACACAGGTGCACACATAGTGAAATCAAGATGGAATCTGACTATACATGCCACTTTTTTTCTATTTAATGTTATTTAGGGGGCATATTTCCATGCCAATAAATACAAATCAATATGCCACTTCTAGTGGTTGTCTGGTATTTTAATAATGTATAAATGCATTTTAATTTATTTTACCAGTCCCCTATTGATGAGCAATTAGGTTTTTTAAAGCTTCCCCCTATTGAACATCTTTATATATTACTTGGCACACTTGTCTTAGTAATTCCTTCGAATCATTTCTCAGAAATATAAATTCTTAGGAGCTTAGCTGACCTGGAGGGAAAGTTGAGCTGTCAAGTGTTGGAGTCAAGTTAAGCAACAAGGAGCCAAAATTAAAGTTATAGTTAAGGCTTCACTCCCTTTATGCAGTAGTTTAAGTAAAAAGCTGGAGTCGGAGAAAGCATCAGCTCCCCCTCTTCAACTTTCCCTATGGAACTGCACATGGGTTGAGGGTCCTGTGGATCAGTGCGGTTTTGGGGATTGTCTTACTGCTAAGGGAGCCCCGAACAAAAGGCTCTAGCATGGACTCTGCTATTGTGGGGTGTGGGAGAGGGAGGGACTGTGAGTGGAAAACCACTGTGTACTGAGCCCGAGAGGGGGGAAAGTGCCTTCCAGGTAGCCCCCCACAAGGAGGCCTCTGCCCAAGAGAGATAGAGAGATCTAGGAATGAAGGTGCCAGACTCCAAACGTAAACATTCAAAGAGTTTGACCAGCTTGACTGCATCTCTCCTCAGGACTGCAGTTCCCGCCTGTGCACCAAGTCTGATGTGGGAGCACAGCTTCCTGGTGAGGCTTACCAGGTCAATGCCTGTGGAATTGCTTGTGTTGGGGCCTGAGAAATCACACACAGGTTTCTAACCAGGAACCTGATTCCTCATAAATGCTGGGTCAAAGGGGATGCATGTTTTAAAGGCTTTTATATATAATACCCAACATAAAGGTGACATTTTGCATTCTTACCATAACATCCCCACACTAAGGAATTGTTCTCTTAAATATTTGAAAATCTAGTAGTTAAGCATAGTTTGTCACTATTTCAATTTCTATTTACTGGTTACCAGGGAAATGGAACCCCTTTCCATTACTCCTCTGAATGAATGATTATTGGCTAGTCCATCACTTTCCTACTGGTTGGAAATGCCAGCTTTATCATATACTCAATTTGCTTATTCTAATGCTAGTTCCTTATCATTTTAATTATTATAGCTTTAGACTGCGTTTTAATATCTGGTAGGGCTGGATCGGCCCCATTATTTCTGTTTTGCATTTTTTTTTCTGACCTCATCTCACGTATTTATTTTTCCAGATAAACTTTAATATAATTTAATCAAACCTTCATTTCCTTAAAATTCCATTGGGATTTCATGTAGGAATTTGTATTATATTAGATGACTGTGTGAAGAAGTGCTGACATCTGCATGATATTGAGCTTTCTTATCCAAATCATGGTCCACATGTCCAATTAGTTTGGGCTAATTTTTAATAAGATAGAGATATAATATAAATAACTTTCTTGGTTAAGGGAAAACAAGCTGGTTGATGTAGCTTTTCCATTTTACTTAATTAGAAGTAGGACAAGTCATTTTATTAATATATGAGGACCATAAGATTCATGTAAAATATGACATGCATGTGTATGTATACACATAAATTATTCATATGTAGTCCTCATTTTGCATGGCTTTGATATACATTCCAGGTACCATAACTGAGTTCATCAGTCCCCAAAAACACAGTTCAAATTTTGGTTATCATAGTATATTAACTATGAGTAATTGCATAGGTGCAAATTTTACTGTTAGCTCTTTAGGCTACAGATCATTATGTGAACAACAGATCAATAAATTGATCAATGACCAATCACGACTCTCTTCAGCATCAGTCAGTGCTCGGTCACCCCATATTTGCTATTTAGCTCAACCTCAGACAGCAAAATTTGTAATTGTGTTCCCTTCTTATCTCCCAGTGCTAACCCCATGAGATGTTTTATGAAAATGAATGATTAAGAGAGGGCATTGGCCCATAAAGGTGAAACATATAGCAGAAAATAGCAAGAAGTGATAATGCTGAAAGTGAAATTGGAATTGAATATAAATAGAATTATAGAAGAAATAGTGACTCTGGAATATTGACACTGCTGTTGTTCAAAACTCTAGACCTACAGCCAGTGGAATAAATCTAACTTATTGATGTAAATTTAAAAAGCAGTAGTGACCAAAGAATGAATATGTCTCGGAGAAAGTGACACTGGCAAAAAACTTCCCATTGAAGGAAATCTTGGAAACATTTTATGACATTGCAAATGCAAAGGGTAACATGTTGGAAGGTGATCCAAACTAAAAACAGAGTAAGACCTTGCCAAGGCCTTGGGAAGATGTTTGTTCCATAGTATAAATTATTGCAACAAGAAGATGATTGCTGTTCGAATTACTCTTGAGAAATAAAGTATTTTTGAGAAATGAAATAAAGCAATCTAATCCTCAATGTTTCTAATGGTTTAAATTACAGCATCCTAAATAATTTATTTTTCCCATTTTTAAATTACATTTATTACCAACAGCAAGAGTTTTTAATGCTTGGGCAATGTAATTTTAAAAAATGCAGCTTTTTTCCTACTGTGAGGTTTTTTCCCTTTACTACTCACAAACACTTCACTTGTGACACTTCCGGTTACAATATGTATGGAGGTTTCCCCCACACCAAGCGATTCTCTGTGACACAGCGGGATATCCTACAGTTCAACTCAGAAATAGTATCAGATGCATAGGTTAAGGGCTCAGTCTCACAAGACTGCCCCCCCACCCCACCGTATCCACATATACCTCAGACACCAGTCACAAGCCTGTACGTATCACCTGTACTTCTGACCAACAGGCTATACATTGGAGCTTTCAAACTCCTTGCATTCAGTTAATTTGCTAGAGCAGTTCACAGAACTCAGAGAAACACTGCATTTACTAGTTTTTAAATGATATGGTAAAGGATACAGATGAAGAGATTCTTAGGGTAAGGTCTGGGAGGGTCCCTTGGCAGAAGTTTCTATCTACATGGAGTCAGGATAAATTACCTCCTGACCTGAATGTATTCACTTACCTGGAAACTCTTTGAACCCTATAACATTGGGATTTTGTGGAGGCTTCCTCATGTTGGCACAATCAATTGTTAACTCCATTTCTAGCTCCTCTCCCCTCTCTGGAGGGTGATGAATGGGGCTGAAAATTCCAAGCTTCAAATTATGGCTTGGTCTTCCTGGTTACTAGCCCCCATCTGAGAGCCATCTGGGAATCCAGTCACTTCAATAAAACAAAAGATGCTCCTAGTGCTCTTATCACTCAGGAATGTATAAGAGTTTTGGGAGCCCTGTGTCAAAGATGGGGTCAAAGACAAATATTGGAATAAGAAATACTCCTAGCACTCTCATCATTTAGGCAATTACAAAGGTTTCAGGAGCTCTGTGCCAGGAACCAGAGACAGAGACGAATACATATTTTCTATCATATCACAGACAACAATTTGTAAATATCACAGAGTAAGCTTTAATTATTTTCCATTGATAAGATCATTTTGCATGGTTTTGGCTTGTACAGTCAATTTCTGTGACCATGCACTGCAATGCAAAGTGGTCACAGCCTGTACCAAGGGAAACAAAGAGGCAGAATGACAAGAATGAGCTAGAATGATAAGCAGAGTGAAAATCTTCCAGCTCAGAAAAGATGGCAGCAAAAGGAAAGGCCATTCACCTCAGTAAGAAAATAATGCCCATGAGACTGCCTAGAAGATAATTGTGTGACTATGGAGTTATGTGGGACACCGCCACTCAAGAAGGTACTTCCCAAATTAAAATTACTATGTTGAAGAGATATCTTCACCCTCATGTTCACTGCAGCATTATTTACAATAGCCAAGACATGGAAGCAATCTAAGTATTCATCAACAGTTAAAGAAAATCTCTCTCTCTCTCTCTCTCTCTCTCTCTCTCTCTCTCTCTCACACACACACACACACACACACACACACACACACACACACAGAATGGAATACTATTCAGCCATAAAAAGGAAGGGAATTCTGCCATTTGCAACAATGTGGATGGACCTAGAGGGTATTATGCTAAGTGAAATAAGTCAGATTGAGAGAGACAAATACCATATGATCTCACTTACATGTGAAATCTAAATAAACTAACGAACAAAAATACTGAACTCATAGATGCAGAGAACAGATTGTTGTGACCAAAGGTGGAGGGTTGGGGATGAGAGAATTAGAAGAAGGTGGTCAAAAGGTACAAACTTCCAGTTATGAGATAAATAAGTACTGGGGATATAATGTTACAGGGTGATGACTATAGTTAACACTGCTCTATAGTCTATTTGGAAGTTACTAAGAGAGCAGATCCTAAAAGTTCTCATCACAAGGAAAAAACATTTTTTTAATTTTGTATCCATTTGATATGATGGATGTTAACTAAGCTTATTGTGATAATAATTCACAATACATGTAAGTGAAGTCATTATGCTGTACACCTTAAACTTATACAGTGCTGTATGTCAATTGTATCTCAAACTGAAAGAAAAAAAAGTCTTGCATTATAACCAGTTTATTTAAATATGATGCATTGTTTTGAAGCTTTTGCTTCTAAGAGTCGAAGGAATTTCTGGCCCGAGTGGCCTGAGCGTGCACCTCTGCTCCCTTTCCTTCAGGAGAGAAGGTGGTCTAGGTCAAAAATGCCTCGTGCCTTAGTTGCTGTGTCAGAGAGGGTGAGAGTTCTTATTCCAATTCTTTTGTGTGAAGTCATCCTGGCCACTTATTCTTCCAGTGCAGTGACACACCGAAACCCTCTCAGCCTAATGGGTTCAGGCACATCTTTCCTGGGCAGATAGCCAGAAATGGATTGATGTGCTGGTTTAAAAGGAGAAGGGAAGGCTCAAAGAATTTTTCAAACCAAGGAATAAATAAGAGAATGAAAGAACTACAGTTGCTGTCAGTGGCTCCAAGTGAGAATTTTTTCTTAAAATCCCAATGATGCTCTACAATGCTGTGAAAGTGATTTATAAGAGCAGCAAGGACTGGCTGTGCTTTACAGTGTCATTTGATTTTAATGCCTCAGATGGGATTGCTGCTATTTTTGGCCCAATAAAGGAGTTTATAGTGGTACACATGAGCAAGTTTTAAAAGGCGAAGCATGTCTATAATGTGATCAATTTGGGGGAGAGAATCCTGAGAAGAAAGCCAGACAGTATGATATGAGGTGTAATCTTAGACAAAACATCCCAAATCCCTGTGGTAAAGGTACACAAAAGGCAGAGCCAGCTGTATTGATAGATGTTCTGCCTCCAGCTCTGAGGTGTAATTTGAGAAATTCAGAGACCTATCTCATTGGATATATGTCCTTGCAGTTCCCATACTTCTTGCCTTTATCCTGACGTCTTAAGAGTCTTTCTGGGTCTGCCTTTGACTAGCAGTATGACCTTGAACAAGTCTTTTCTAGCCTTGGTTTCTTCACCTATAAAGTGAGTGGATCCAAGGAGAAGATCTCTAAAGCGTCTTTCAGTTCAATGGCTTTGTGACTCTCTAAAGTTCTTTTAATTGGAGGAGCATTTGGTGTCAATAAACTAATTTTTAAAAGTGAATTAAAAACCCAGTCTTATTCTGGAAAGGATTTAAGGTGACTTGCCATCACTTTATTCCTCTGGCTTACGTATTTAAGGAAGTTGTTTTCCAGCCATGTATCACAGCTTCCTTCAACTAAACTGAGGCATGGTCTGGGATTTTAGAAGTTTTCAAGAGTATTTACATTGTTTCTTAGATTAATTGGTAGCATAGATTAGCACATGACTGCGGGCAATTGAAATTTCTTTGTAGACATAAACTATATTAAAAATAAAATATCATTCATGTAATACTAGTGAGAAATGCATCCAGTTTGAAATGCTCTCAAATAATTTGGAATAAAGTACATATTAAGAAATAAAAACACTTAAATAAAGTAACTATCTGCATAGTCATTTTAAGAACTATCAATCACTGTTTATTGATCCTTTATTTTTACTTCAGATGTATGTAAAATAAAGCAAAGCAAACAACAACAACAAAAAAAGCTTTGATTCACCATAAATCTTTTCTTAGAATCGAAGTCAATTGGTTATATTTATAGCTCATGCCTGGCTCAAACTCTTAGAGGCTTTAAGAAAACATGACATTGAAAGCTTATTCAGGACTTCCAAGTTCTCATAGAAGAATGACAGGACTTTTAAATCCTAATTTTCCACACATCTTCCCAGAGGCATGTGCATCAATAAGGAAAAAAATAAAATGATCTATAATTCAAGCCTACAACATAACTAGGATGCAGAAAGTAGTACAGATCTCTGCAATTTATATACAGTGAAGAAATAAAAACAGCAGTGCCAACTTGTGAGCTCTGCCAGAGTGGAGAGTTGGGTCAGTACCAGCATGGAGGAGTGAAGGCAAAATCTGCCCCCATTAAAAGAAGGTCCCACAGTGGGAGAAACACTGAGAACACTATATTATACCATCACCTTTCATTATATGGCCCCTGAGGTCATGAAATGGAAGGTACCCAACAGCAATTATGTGGCATCCTTACTATAAATATTTCACACCAACTGAACTCCAGGGAAGAGTCAGAAGAATACAGAATGCGGGATATTCTTTAGGACAACAGAACTGGACTCTAAAGAGGATTCAATGTCATGAAAAACCAAGGGAAGTGAAAAGATGGTTTCCCATTGTGGGGAATAATGAGATATAACCAAATTCAATGTGTGAATCTTTCTGATTAAATTTATTAGGGTGAGATTGGTTAGTAAAATTATATAAGTTTCAAGTGTACATTTCTATAATACATCATTTATGTGTTGCATTCTAGATGGGTGCACAGCTATAAAGGCTATTTGGCAGAGGTGAGGGAAGTTTTGTGACTGTGTGTCGCATAGTATTACTGAATTAATGTTGGTGTTTTTAGATATGGCACTGGTGATGATGTTGTGTAGGAGAATGCCCTTGTTCATGAGTGATGCACATTGGAGAATTTAGGGGTAAACTGCTATGAAGTCTGGAGTCTACTTTCAGATGGTTTAGCAAAAGGGAAGCACATCTTTATACAGTGAGAAATGTGACAAGATACTAACACTTGGTCAATCTGGTGTGGGATATACTGTTGTTTCAACTTTCCTGCAGCTTTAAATTTTTTCAAAAGAAAAATAAAATTTCTGGCATCTTTCCTTAAGCCTTTGAGACATTTAGCTGCCTACTGTAAACTTTATGATAACTTTTCTCAGGTCCCCATATGCTTTTACCCTCCCCATAGCAAGCCCAGAGGAGGAAGACAGGACAGAAGTTCCCAGTTTGCATCATACAACTGTTATGCCTGTCTGGAGGGGCTCTGGTCCAATGTTTCTCAAAGTGTGGCTGGTGAACCACTTGTGAGCCTGCATAATACTGGGCCTGCCCCAGACCTCCTGGAAACTCTGGAGGTGGGACCCAAGAATCAGAATTTTAGCAAGCTTCCTGTGGGTCTTTGCACACTCAAGTTTGAGAAGCCTTGCTCTAGCATCTGACTCTGTACTTTAACACCTCCAACCCCACCCCAACAGGCATTCAGCATGAACATAAATTAGCAATGTAAATTATTTTAGCAGGCTACACTAGAATTTAAAAAATAAGACATTCAGGGAAAGAACACTAGGACAGCACATCCGGTGGGGTGACACTCTTTGACAAGGGTGCCCAGGCTCAGATGTTATTCCACACTTGCAGTATGGAATTATGTTTCACCCACTGCTATCCCACCGGATTTGTCTTACAACCTCTAACTTAAGTGCATTTAATTCCTAAAAGAATCACAGCTTCCTTCTCTCCCTTCTTCTTCCCACTCTCGTTCTTCCACATGATTGTTTGCAACTTTGATTGTCATGTTTAAATAGAACAACCACTTTCAGAGTGATTTCTTCACACTGAGTTAAGATTTCATATTAAATAGGAAGAGGACATATTAACCAGGAAGAGGATATTAACCTAGTACCATCCACTCCAATCAACAAAAGTAGTGCCTAGAGGAAATAAGATATGGCAGTTAAGATTTGATGGGGGACAAGGAATGGACAAGCAGAAAGAACATACTGGAAGTGTGGAATTATGTCTGAGCTTGGGGGTGCACCAAAGTTGGGGACCTTCATTAGCTGGGGCCATGAGAGGGAACAAAGTATTGAGGGAGAGGAAGGAGTGCCAAGGGTGGGTCAGGGGGTCATGGGGAAATAATTTTACATGCAGAATTTTGGCAGGGAATTTTTTAAAAACCTTTCTTCAAGTTCAGGAATGGTCCTGGAATAAAGGAAAGTTTTTAATATTGTGTTTACAAGTAATACTATATGGGCAAGTTTTTGTTGTGGACCTCAGTTGTGAGTACTAAAATATCACCGTAAGTCATTTGCACTGGAGTTCCTCCTAGTGCAATGGCTCTTGAGTCTCCTGGAGAAAAGCACTACACCCCTAGTCCAATTTGGCATTGGCATCTGAATGAAGAGCTCATCAAATGTGCAACATCATTTCCATAAATCTGCTGTTCACTTGTGACAATTGAAGGACTACTGGGGAGAAAAAGGGGAGGAAGTGACAGCTAGTGGATACTGGGTTTCTTTGGGAGTTGATGAAAATGTTTTACAGTTGATTGTGGTGATAGCTGTGCAACTCAGAATATACTAAAAACCATTTGTGCCATTTAAATGGATGAATTGTATGGTATGTGAATTATATCTCAATAAAACTGTACTGTGTGTGTGTGTGTATGTATGTATGTGTATATATATATGGAAGAGAAGAGGATGAGCCCTCTTTGGAAATTATAATCTGATTCTCTAGCCAAACAATATAACCATGCATCAGAAAAGGCAAGGGCAAATTGCAGGAAACTTGTTATCCAAGCTGGGAGGGGAGTAATTATGAAACTTTTCAAGAAGCATACATAAAAATTACACATTAAAAAACTGCTTAAAAGACTGCTTCTTTTGTGTGTGTGTGATGGGGTGTAGTTCCCTGGCTGGGAATAGAACCCAGGCCACAGGGTTGAGAGCACCGAAGCCTAGCCACTACACCACCAGGGAACCCCCAAGACTACTACTTTTGCATCGCCTATCTATTACTTCTGAGTTTTTAAAATAGGTGAAGTAACCAGAGGGAATATAAAGAGGAGGTAAGAGTATTGGCTACATTTCAGTAAGAATTTCATGTCTTATTTTTTGAAGTATACAGCATATCTCAGAACTGACACTGAGATGATGTGAGCAGGTAGATGAGTGGTATTGCTCATGTGCTGTTATTATAATAATTGCATTTTCAGTAACAGAAACTCATAGATAGGCAACTGTGACTACCAGCCTGTATCTTCTGCTGCCACTTAATGTTTCAGGGACCCCCAAAAAACCCTCTGCTTAGATTTGTTGGTGCTTGTAGGGCTCAGGGACAGGAATGCCTTTTCTTTAAGCAGTGTCACCCAAAACACCTCAGGGCTTAGGGGTGGGATAGAAGAAATAGAAGAACAAGAAAATGTGACAATCAAGTATGGAACCTTGCAGCCTTGCAAACCTCCAGAAGTGGGACCAAGTGATGAACAAACCTATCCTCCTCTGACTCCCCTCGGTGAAAAATGGGGGCCAGTTGGGGTATGAGGCCTGGGAATGTGGATCAGGACATCTCACTCCCAGGGCTGTAGGGTGTGGAGTTGAGAGAACTATGGGGCATCTTGGGGAGAACCCAAAGCAGAAGTCAGGCAGACGTCTAAATGAGTTACTGAGCGGGAGAGGCTAGGCCAAGAGGGGGAAGTAAATGCACAGGTCAAGAGAGAAACCACATGCGGCAGGAGGGTTTGAAGCAAAGGCTGGAGGCCCGTTCCTTACCTTGGCCACTCACTGGCTGGGCTGTCAGCATAGCTGGTACATGTGTTGGAAGCCTATTAAGCTCTGTAAGCTGTGGTGTCTTTATTTGTAAATGGGCATATTATAATAGGTTCTACCTTATAGGGTTCTTGTAAGGATTAAATGAAATGAGACTTATAAAGGATGCAGATGAGCCCTTGGCACATGGTGTGCAGATCTTTCAGCATCAGAATCAGTATTAGTGTTAGTATTTATGTTGCTTTTAGCAATACTGATGATCATATCCTGGAGTCTGGGCTAATCCAAAAAAAGCTCCTCGTGGGCAGTTAGTGGTGATTCTAGATTTCCTGATAACGCTGGTGACCAAGAAAATGTGGTTATTGCCCTGCTGAGTGCTCCTTGTGTGATAGGCCCTCCGGTGCGTTTTATTTAGATTATACCTTTTTAACTGCAGGATGGCCCTGTGAATAACCAGGACCCTGTTTTATATGTTGGGGAACAAGCTCAAAAAATTAAGCGATTTGCTCAAGGTCACTCAAGTAAGAAGTTTGGAAATGGAATTTGAACCTAGTTCTGTATAATGCCAATGCCTCTTCTTAGAGTATGAGAAACCACACGAGTATGAAGTCAGTGTTTTGCTCTCACAGTGACATCAAGGACACCTTGATAGAGGGTGTGCCAGCAAGTTCCTTCACCTTCCTTGTCATCCATTTTAGATATATAGGTTTGCTCATGACTTCTAAACCAACCTGGAAGCCATTTATGTTTTCTGTTTGTACTGGCCTTTATATTAACAAATTATCAGGATTTCTTTTAAGTTACGTGTGGCTGATATAGCATCAGAGTAGATGACCAGGTGGGTGCTGTTTTCTCGCATTCTTTCCACTCCCTTCAGAGTTGTTCCACTTTTATCTGATGTTTATTTTAGGGTTCCACATAAGAAGATGCTTTTTAGGAGGAAAAACATTCTGTTGCTAAAAATAAGTTTTGAAAACCAAAGCCGTAAACTATTGTTGATAATATAACACTTGCATTTATTCATCTCAGAACAAATATACCCTATTTATTTGTTCAAATATGCCCTATTATTGTTTCTTGCATTGTAAGATTCCATGAACAATTGTCTGTTTCTGCTCTATATACCCTTCATGGTTTTCTAGATTTGTAGAAAAATTTCTGTTAGGCATGTGTTATTTTTCTCTGACCAGTAGGCTTTCCTACGGAGAAACCCAGCCCCCTTTAATATTTCCATATGCACTTCTAGGAAGGCTCATTACCCAGCCTGGGCTGATCATGCATCCCATCCCACAGGTAACTAATTCATCCTGAAATGGATATGTGGCTAACGAAGAACAAACTTTCAACCCATCCTACCTAAATCAATATCTCTCAGGCACTTCTTTTGTAGGAAGCCCCCCACATCATGTAAAAATTAACAGCAAGTAAAATTTGTGTGCTTTTCTCCTGTTAATCTGTCTTTTGTCAGTATAATTTTGCAAAGCTCCATTAACTGAACCAAAACAAGGTGGATGAAAACATTTTTGCTGTCTCCCCTGCTCAGGAATTACTTCATCCAGAGTGGATCCTTTTAAAACTTAATTTGGATCATGTCATTCTTGTTACCAGAACTCCGCAATGACTCCCCATTTCACTCAGAGTAAAAGCAACATCTTTAGGATGGTCCACAGGCCCCACGGGATCTGGGTCCCATGACCTACCCTGCCTCATCTTCATAAGGCCCTCCTTCACCCCTGCAGCCACACTGGACTCTGTGCTGTTCTTCAAACAGGCTTTCCATGGATGCCCCCTTCTTCATGGAATGTTCTTCCCCTGGAGATCTCCGTGGTGCACTGCCTCAGCCCCTTCAAGTCTTTACTTGGGTGTCATTTACCGGTGAGGCCCGCCGTGTCCATCCTACTGAAACTGCCTCCCACCTTCTGGCTCTCTTAACACGTTCCCTGATTTTTTCATCAGGATTATTGCCTTCTGATACAATATTAAATATATTTAATATATTTTGTTTATTTTCTGCTTTTCTCCCTAGACAATAAACTCTACCAAGGCAGGATTTTTATTTTGGTTTTTACTGCTGTATTCCTAGTACCGAGAAGACCACTTCTTACATACTTAGGAGTTCAGTACATATTTGATGAATGCATATAGTATCTTTTCAGAAGGGATCCATTGCAGTGCAATACGTAGAGTGAGTGAGCATCAGGCCTTCTCTCCCCACTCTTTTCAGGGTGCAGAGAAGTTTATGATTACCAGGAGCCCAGATGAGGGCTCAATCACACCTTCATGCCTGCGTCTCAGGGTAGGTGATCACTCACTGCTAATTATCCAGTGAAAAGACAGCTGAATTATGATTTGCTTAGAAAGTGCAGCAATTTTCTTAAAATTGGTAATGTAAGTGTTCAAGGGGATGAATCTTATAAAGTTTCAGACTTCAGTCTTATAAAAGTCTTCAACTTTCAGATGGAAAGGAAAATGAACTCCAAAATTCTCTTTTAAGAAATCATCTTCTTTCTCCCTTGTTCAATTTTTAACTCTTTCATGTTCTAGCCAAGTTTTGAGAAAAAAAATAGGAAATTAAACACATCAAGATCAGTTTTAGTTAACTGGTGATGTTGAAGCTACTTTGGACTCTTTCTAACACCAAAACTGGGTAAAACCTTAGAGACAACAGCTCCAGTGTATTTTCTTTGGCATAATACAGTGTTTTTAGGTGACTAGAGAGAATAAGGAGTCCAGGTGCTGGGTTCAATTCCAAGCTAGGGATCTACCACCCCTGCCCCCTCCAAAAAAAGATTGCAGGTGGTAAGTCTTAAGTCTGCACGGATCCACAGTAGGAGTTGGAAATGTCTTGTTTTCAGTGCAGTTAGCAGCTACACTATGAAACTAAATTTAGGAAGAAGAGGAGGGTTCTAAAGAGAATTGCCCAATGTAGTCTACACTGCTAATCTCATGGAGCATATTTTACTAATGGGATCGTTAAACATTGTACTACATCTGACCCTAGAGCAAAGTAGAAGCACATATCCAGTCTATAGAGCCCAGCTGTCTCTTTTCAAAGAACAGGCTCTTAAAGGCTGGTAAAAATAGAGCCACCTCTTCATACCCTCCAAGATGGCAACCTGGGGAGATGAATGGTGCTTGTTAGTTGATAGCAGATAAAGTAACTGTTTTTTAAGAGGAAAATAAAGGCAGAAAGATACTGACAAGGAAATCCAGGGGTTCTATCTAGCCATACCGAAACTTTTACTTCCCACAGCTGACTTGACAAGGCTTAGCTAGAATTTGAGTACATATATCCCTTCCCATCCTCAAGGCAAATAGAGAAAAAAGAAGCTAGCCATTTTGACAAGACCAGGTAAGGTCTCGAAGAGTCTGTAGCTCTGGCTTCTACATGTTTTATGTTGATTTTTAAGCTTTATTAGTAATAATAACTGAATTAATAGCCATAATGGTTTGCTAATGGCCAG
Organism: Lyroderma lyra; assembly: GCA_004026885.1. NCBI lineage: Eukaryota > Metazoa > Chordata > Mammalia > Chiroptera > Megadermatidae > Lyroderma > Lyroderma lyra. The sequence goes on along the minus strand of PVJL010009932.1, from coordinate 24,417 downwards.
GCACCAAACTAACCATCTGTCTCAACCCTCAAAATAACTAATGTGCAGGCTGTGCTCCCATGATGAGAGAAATAAGGTTTAGAGAAGTTAAAGTATTTGCTTGAGGTGATACAGGAGAACTAGGCTTGAGCTCAGATCTATTCAACTCTGAATTCCATGTTTTTAAACATCATACCACATTGCCTAACACATTCTCAACCTTACCAGATCCAACCCCTTCATAGCAAATAGTTTTAATCTTACTTTATTATTCTAAAACCAACCTCATAGATATTATTGACTACTCTATAAGTTTGAAATATATTTATACCCTAAGTATAAGAAGGAGAGATAAAAGAAAAGTCATTTATAATAAAATAATATATACTCGAATATATAAATAAGCAAACATGACCATATGAGAAGATACAGTAATGTAGTCAGGTGCTTGCATGTAAGTGGAAAATCATTATGAATATGCATGTCATTAGCAGTGTTGCCAAGGATAACATTAATTTGTAAAATACAGAACAGTTTTTGGTAAGACTCAGCAAAACAAATTGTACCCTCTCCTCCATTTATACAATAGTTGCATTCTTGGCAAATTTAATAAAAATGAAAGTCCAACATCCAGCACTTTCTTTTTCTGTTTATATGTAGAGCATATTTTGGTTATATAAATTCAGATGATGATAAACAAACAAAATAAAACAAAAACCTCTACAAAACACACCACCAAAAAATTTCAAAACATTCCCTAAGGAGTAATACCACCCCCTTTAAGATCTATTTGCAAAATTCAGACCAATTTTAAGAGTTCAGTCTACTTAACAAAGACAAAAATCTCTGCCATCCAGATCTCTGTAAAAATACACTATAGGATTTCTTGAATCACTGTTCTTAAAATCTGAATATTCCATCTTTCCTCACACACATTAAGTTGAGGCAGACCAATCAGGCATACCCATATTTGCCCAAGACTGAGGATGGATGGACATCAATTGAACACTACCTCAATCACACACACACACACACACACACACACACACACACACACACACAATCTTTCCCTTTATCTCTAAGGTGTTCTGGCTACTTGATTAGCTAACTTAAGGTATATTCACCCCCAGGGGGTTCCCTGGTGGTGTAGTGGCTAGGATTCAGTGCTTTCAACGCTGTGGACTGGGTTCGATGCCCAGCCAGGGAACTGCCAAAGAAAAAAGTACATTCACCTGCAATGCAAGTTACCAGATATAATTACACAGCGTCTGGAGACTTCAGTTATCTTAATGTCTACATTTCCTGCAGCCTTTCTGGTATAGAAATTTGCTTTTTAGAAAGCCTAAACAAAGTAATGGATAAATTATGTGTGTGTGTGTGTGTGTGTGTGTGTGTGTGTGCACATTTGTGTAGTTACAGCCCAGTCAAGTGAGCATAGTGAATTCCATTCCATTCTCTTTGCTCTTGGGATTCCATAGAAGACATAGCTGTTGCTCACCAAATATTACAAATGATTCATTATCATTTTTCACTCTCTCTTTTAGTTAGCATTGGGGTGTGTGACTAATTTTGCATAAGGCTGGAAGGGAAAATGATGAATGTCACTTCTAGTGTGAATACTTCATGTAGCATGAGCAAAAAATAAAGCTGAACAAAAATAAAGTCCACTGAAAGTTGGGAATTTTCTTAACTGCCTAGCCTAGCCTGCCTGATATATGTATGTATTTTGTCAATAATTAATACAAATTAGAAGGAATTGGCATTCTGGACCCTCTCTTTTCCACTTACAAGTCCACTGCACCTTTCCTATCCTTAGTATCGTCTATGCTTTTGAGCCACATTCTATGAAGAAATACTACCATTGCCAATAAATCTGATTCTTAGAAATAATCTTAAACAAATGCTTTATATTTGTGGACTAATTCTGTTCTCAGTTTTACAAAGCCTCTTAATTCATGTCATTTATTATTGGCTTATGATGAAGGTGACAGGTAGAACACTATGTTAAGAGGTAAGCTATTATAAATACATAGTAGTCTGAGAAATTTCATAGTAAGATTTTATGACATGCTCAAGTAATTTATCTAATGGCAAAATTATTCACATCTTTTTACTCAAAATCTTTAAAAATGATTTTAATAATCACTTTTATAGATAAGCTAAACAATATATCATGAACAAAATTATGTATATAATTGTTATTATTTAAATCTTATTTTTATTTCCTTCTGGAGGTTGTTTATTCTCTGATATTTAAAGTAGTGTGACCCAACGGAAAGGACATGAGCTTTGGAGTCTGAATTAGACTTTAGGAAATAAAGAAGTTAATTTCCTTATATTCCTGAAAAATCCATGGGTTCTCTGAGTTCAGGGATGGCTGGATTTAGTCACTTAAAAAATGTCATTAAGACCAGTTTCTCTTCACATCTCATCTCACCTTTTCACTATATTGGCCCCATTCTTAGCAGGCTCTGCCCTTTTAGTAGCAAAAGGTTTATATTATAGGTATGTGCTTTCAAAATCCCAGTGCAGTAGAGAAGAGAAAAGAGAGAAAAGTCCCTCCTTTTATTTTCTCCAGAAAAAAGCCATGCAATTCTCTCTGATAGACTATGATTATGTTGCATGATACTTCTGGCCACTGTGGCCAGGAGGACATGATGTCACCTGATCAATTGGACCTGGGTCCCACACTATCCCTGGGAGCGGGGGAGAGTCAACACAGCCAAACCACAGGTAGCGGGAGAATGCCAGACACGCAAAACCAATGCATTTCCACTACAGCACCAGACATATCTGAGGATCTTACTGTCTTCATAACCTTGTGTAAATCATTTATCCTTTCTGAACCTGAGTTTTTTCATCTGTAAAATGGTATAAATGGTAAAGAATACTGGCTATCCAGGGTTCCTGTGATGATGATACAAGTAAAACAACATAAAACACCTTATTCAATGTGGACTGCGGAGGTTAATCAATAAAAGGCGGTCTGAATCCAATTCAGTTGGTCTGAAATGATATGAAACATGGACTGTTACGATTGCTATTGTTGTAGAAAGCCTTGAGGGCATGGCGCTCTTTTCGCTCCACTCCACTCATAGAGGGCATTTCCTTGCCTGGTTGGGTAAGCGAAAGTGATGAATGTCATTAGCATTACTAACATGTACACCTGCATTCACGGCAGTAAAGCAGCTGTGTTTATTATCATAATCTGCCAACACTTCCACAGTAATTTCTTACTCATTATTGAGAGGTGGAGAGTTATATTTTACGTGGTTATAAAATACCCCCAATAATTTCATCATGGAAAAATGAACTTGACATTAGCCCTGTGCAACGTTCATTGCCTTTCTTTTCCTGGCTCTACTGAAGGCTCTGTAGCCTCCTACCTTTACCGCCAGCATTGTTTTGCTTTTCTACTGAATATATAATCTGACACCTAAAGAGAATCTAACATTCTATGGGACCTGATACTTTATTTTAATAATAATAATGAGTTAGTTTTCATTAAGTATTTTCTATCACTGAGTTTTTAAAAAATAGAACTTTAACCAGCACTTTTGCATTAATCATTTTTATTATTAAATTTATTGGGGTGACATTAGTTAATAAAATTATATAGGTTTCAAGTGTACAATTCTGTAATACATCATTTATGTATTGGATTGTGTGCTCACCACCCAGAGTCAGTGCTCCTTCCATCACCATGTATTTGATCCCCCCTGCCCCTCCTCCACCACTCCCCTCCCCTCTTACCTTCTGGTAACCACTAAACTGTTTTCTGTGTCTATGAGTTTTTGTTTCTTTGTTTGTCTTGTACCTTTGTTGCTTTCTGTTTTATATCCCACATATGAGTGAAGTTATATGGTTCTTGACTTTTTCTGTCTGACTTATTTTGGTTAGCATGATAGTCTCAAAATTCATCCATGTTATTACAAATGACAGTATTTCATATTTTCTTATGGCCAAGCAATATTCCATTGTGTATATGTACCACATCTTCCTTATCTAATCATCTGTCAAAGGACACTTTGATTGTTCCCATGTCTTGGCCACCATGAATAATGCTGCAATGACATCGGGGTACATACCTTTGTGGACAAAAGTTTTTAGACTATTTGGGTAGATACGCAGAAGAGGGAATTGTTGGGTCATATGGTAACTCTATTCTTAATGTTTTGAGGAAACTTCATACCATTATACATAATGACTTGACCAATTTACATTCCCACCAGCAGTGTATGAGGGTTCCTTTTTCTTCACAGCCTCTCCAACACTCACTGTCTTGATAATAGCCATTCAAACAGGTGTGAGGTGGTATTTGTGGTTTTGATTTGCATTTTCCTGATAGCTAGTGAAGCTGAGCACTTTTCCATCTATCTGTTGGTTATATGTCTTGGGAGAAGTGTCTGTTTAGGTCTTCTGCCCATTTTTTAATGGGATTGTTGAAGGTGTTGTTTGCAAATATCTTCTGCCATTTGGTTGGTTACCTCTTTGTTTTGTTGATGGTTTCTTTTGCTGTGCAGAAGCTTTTAGCTTGATACAGTCCCATTAATTTATTTTCACTTTTACTTCCCTTGCCTTTGAGGTCAAATTCATAAACTGCTCCCTGAACCCAAGGTCGATAAGTTTTGTACTGATGTTTTCTTGTATGTAATTTATTGTTTCAGGTCTTATTTTCGGTCTTAGATCCATTTTGAGTTAATTTTGTAGATGGTGATAGATCACAATATAGATTCATTCTTGTGCCTGTGGCTTTCTGATTTTCCCAGCACTATTGATTGAAGAGGCTTTCTTTTCTCCATTGTATGCTTTTGGCTCCTTTGTTGAAAATTATCTGTCCAGTGCTGTCTGGAAAAAATCCAGCTATAAATGCCTCTATTTTTCATATTACATGGCTGGATACTTTCCAGACAGCTCTCATATATAGGTTTATTTTTGGGTTTTCAATTCTATTCCATTGGTTATCTTCATAGTGTAGATTAGTGTTTCTTCTCAAAGTTCATATTTAGCTAATACAAAAAAACACTTAACATTCAATTATAGCCACTCACTTTCAGGAATTCATTTTCATCTTATCCTGCTGATGTCCTAAGACCATTGATTAGGTATCTGACCAAAAGGGGCATAAGACAGCAGCATTTTTTTATTAGATTAATATGAAGATTAATTACATTTCTCTTTTCGCAAGCACTATTTACCCCAATAAACAATAATGCAACTTATATTAAATTGTTAAATTCTTGAATTTATATATTTATCATTGATACTCAAAGATTTGTTTTGTTCTATTTTATGAAAATTGAATATGTGAATTACGTGAGTTTAAGGCAACATTTCCAAGCATAGAAAGAAGAAAATTTTTTATCATAACAAATACTTATTCTAGAAAGAAACTGCATTCTATTATTAGTAGCATCGTGTTTCTATTTAATTACCACTATACAGGTCAATTTTTATCAATCTCTTTAGCTGTTTTCGTGACAAGTCCAATGTCCTGTCTTTGTCCTCTTTCACATTTATCTCATATCTCTAGTACCTAGCAAGATGCCCTATACATAGCAAAAGCCAAATTAATATCTGGGAAATTGAATTTAATTTGAAAAATATGAAATTCCAAGTGATACAGGAAAGGTCTAATGATTTTTTAGATATTTATTTGTCCTGATAATACCAGTTTTATTGCTTTCCTGGAAAAGTCATTTTATAATTGAAAGAATGGTTTTGCTGATGATTCATTTGAAACTTTTCTATCTTTCATTGAATCCCATTAATCCCTTGCAAGTTTTTAGTTTCATCATTTATTATTCAAAAGTGCATGGGTCTTGAATCATAACGAAAGTTTTTAACTATCCTTTCATTGTATTAAGATATTGTAGGTGAATTCAAATTACTTGATCTTGTTTTTAAAATAAAAATAAGCATAGTCATTAAAATCATTGACATTATTAATGCCATATTGTGTCTTCTTAAACCATCTTGGATAATTTCTAATACTCATTTCTTCAAGGCAGGGATTAACAATCCCATTGAACAGAACAGGGAGCCAAGGTTAAAATGATTTCTCCATGCCACTTTGCAGCTGTGGCAAGGCGAGGCTGAGAGGCTGAAGCTCTCACTACGACAGCTTTCCTCTGCCCCCCACACTCCCTGGTGCCTAATGCCTAAGAGCTGCATTAACTCACCAGTGTCATTTAGTGCACTGAAAGATAATTTGCTTTTCTCAGCATGCCTGGTGCATCAACAGATGCCCTCTTGCCTCAAAAATATCAAAGTACCTTCCCAGGAACCTGACTTGCCATGAGTGACAGGTGCTAGAAGAACAGAACAGTGCACACATCAGCATCACAGGCCCAGCCCCTAATCGACACAGCTCTGTATTTTCTTTCATCCATGACATCTCACATATTACAGCAAATTGAGTTAGCATTGCTGAGTGTTTGCAACATATCTCCTGCTAGAACAATTATAATAGTTCCTCTTTCTCTCTTTTTCACCAGCTAAAATACATTCCTCTGCTGGGAAACTTCACCTTCACCCAGAAGGCAAAGGCATGAAGTAATTGGCCATTGCAGGACTGCTTGGGTCTGAATGTGTCCCTCCTAAGTTTATAGGTTAAATAATTCCCACTGTGGTGATATTTGGAGGCAGGGCCATTGAGAGGTAATTGAGTTGGATGAGGTCGTGGGAGTGGAGCCCTTCCAAGGGGATGAAGAGACCAGGACTCACTCTCTCTGTCATGTGAGAATATAGGAGATTCTGTCAGATGACCACTGTAAGGATTGTTCCCAGCTCTCAGGCTAGTATATTTTCCCCCAAAACAGTATTTGGCTGTCAAATAAAGTAGTTGAGAGTGCCCCCTTGGCATGAGTTACTTCGTAAAGGCTTAAGTAGAAGATACCTCCATCTTTTCCAAAGGACAATTTTGGGTGGAAACTCAGAAACTTTTGAAATAGATCCATGGTGTGTGATCCAAGAAAATGGATTTTGTCCAGGAAATACAAATTTTTTCAAAGCAACCCATATGATTCTGATTCAGCTATCCTCAAAACAGGCAAGCAGGAGCCCATGTGTGTCTATGCGTGTTTGTGGTGGTGGAGGGGGGTAGTCCCATACCACTTCCCCTAGTCCTCCCAGGGTAAACAGTGTTACCAGTGTGGCATAAATACCTCTATACGTTATACCATGCTCATGCAAAAAAACAAGCAAACAGACATATATGAGGGCTGTCTAGAAAAAAATCCAGCCATAAATGCCTCTATTTTTCAAACTACATGGCTGGAGACTTTCCAGACAGCCCTCATATATACACTTGTGTGTGTGTGTGTGTGTGTGTGTGTGTGTGTGTGTGTGTGTATATATACATATATTTGTGTGTATATATATTTGTGTGTGTATGCACATATATACACACACTTATACACACACACACACACACACACACACACACACATATATATGTTTGGAGTTATTTCATAACATTTTCATTAAGTGAGAGATCATAAATTGATGTGTAACGTTTCCTTAATATTTTTTTCAGGGACTCACATTCAGCATATACTACATACACACATACATATAGGTTTCTTAACATCACTATTGCTGATATTTGGGGTGGCTGCTCTGTCCACTGTAAGATGTATGGTGAAATCCTTGGCCTCTTCCCACGGGATGCCAGTGGCACTCAGCCCCCAGTTGTAACCATCAAAAATACCTCCAGATATTGCCACATGTTTCCGGGTGGGAGGCAGGGGCAAAATAACTCCCAGATGAGAACCACAGATAATCATTTATTCAACCATTTCCAGTTAATGGGGATTCAGGTTATTTGGGGGGATTTTATTTGGGGTGGGGTGTCCTACTCTGCAATAAAAATCTCCATACATGTACCTTTAAACAGCATTGCTTCTGTTTTTGAAAGGTAGCTTCTCATGAGTGGGACTGCTGGGGGAGTTGTCACGCATTGTCAGATGACTTTCCTAAGGGTTCACAGCAACTCACATCCGCGCCAGTGACTGAAAGTGACCCTCCGTTCTCACCAGCACTGGATACTAACCACCATTTTTTCCGTATTTACTTGTCAGAGACATAAAAAGAAAAGGATGTCGCAATATTACTTTCATTTTTAATTTATCTGATTATTTGTGAGTGTGTTGTCATTTATCTATCAGTTATTTGCTTTTCCTGTTTTGTGAAACCTATCATGCGCTTTGCCTATTTTTACGTGTTGTCTCTGTTCTTCATTTTCACCAATTTGTAGGAGCTCTTTGTTGAAAGGGATATGAACCTTTTCCCTTAAGTATTGCGGATAGGTTTGTTGAGTTTTGTTTTGTGTTGTTTTTGGTGCAATCATTGATCAATGACAGGATAATTCCCTCCCACCCATGTTTATAAGTTTGATTTTGTGGGAAAGACTTTCCTATTTAATAAAACAAAAGTAAAAGGGGGAAGTGACTTGCTCAGAGTTGCACCTTCAGTTAAAGGTTGAGCGGAGGTAGGATTCAGATCCCCACCCAAGGCTTCTCCTTACCCAACGCTGCCTTCAGGGAGCTGCTCTTCGCACTCTACCCTCACCCCTCCACACTCCATCTGTGCATATTTACAGCAACTAGTGGAATCAATTTGACAATGCAGGACAGTGAAGTGTAATAAAATATAACACAAAAACAGCCCATGTGACTTGAGCACATGATATTTTTCTATTGCCCTTTTGTTGCAGTCCAAATACCTAAGCAGTACTTACGGGAGAGAGTCCTATCCTGGCACACAGGCAGGGGTACCAGAGATAGAGCAGATGGCCGAGGGGCATTCCTGGCTGGGAATTCTGCCAGCGAACATTCAATAAGGAGGTACATAGATAGTCTGAGCAAGACAGCCAGGAGACCAATATGTTCAGATGGCATAATGCCTTTTCACAAATGGCTGGTCTGTTTATCCATGGCAGAAGGAAGCAGGCTTTTGGAAGCTCTGCCTAACACCTTAAGCATCATGTCACATTGAAAATTCCTTTCAGAAGGAGAATGAACGTATTAAGAAAACATTCTGTGAGATACCATCACATCTGCTAAAACTGTGTTTTTGAAAACAAAATAAACATCCAAGTCTTTATTCTCTGTATTGAGACACTGAGCCCATTACATGCATGATTTGCAATACTGTTTGCTACATACTTGCAGCCAGATACCCAGAGAAATGCAGTATGGTGACCAAAAGTTTGGGTGTTCAATAGCACATTGAGAAAAATGGAAGTCAGATGGCCCCTCTCTGTTTTATCACTCCATTAGGCTTCTGTATGGCTTTGGGGAAGCCAATGAAAGCATTAAAGCTTGTTCATGCCTGACCATTCCGAACACGTGTGGATGCAAAATGAATAAAAAATAAGGCAATTTTAGCTTAGATGAGAAGTGCTTTTCAGAAGTTTACCTAGATGACTAAGGCAGAGATTTTCAACCAGGATGATGAGAGGTGGTTGGAGAAGGAATTTTAAAACCACATCTCATCCAGAATTCTGATATATCCCTTTATAAGGTATTCCATTTACCCTCACCCAAAGTGATACTGAGGTAAGCCAATTAACAGTTAGAAATGACCATGTACCTCAGGTGAGTTGCACATGGACAAAGACTTAGAACTACTGACTTAAAAATTCAAAGAGATTTCCTCAAGTAGGAATCAGCGTGACAAATTGGCACGTGTGCGTGCGCGCGCACCCACCCACCAGTGCCACTGAGAGGGAGGCTGTATGTGGTACTGTGCTAAGTGCAGTGAAGTGTACAAATGAAGATTTTTTTCTATGTACTTTTATTCAGCTTCCAGCTAACAAACATTGGTGAGCCCAGCACAGCACTATCGGCCATACAGATAATTATTGAGTGTCAACTAAATGGAAGATTGTGTGCTAAAATGTCCATGATCCCTACCCTCTGGAGGCTTACAGCCTAGTTGAGGCACTTGGGCAAGAACACAGAGTAATGAGGCAAAGCAAACTCTGCTGCTATATCCTCCTACTGGGAATACATGGAAATCCTGGCTAAAATATAACAAAAAAACATTTTAAATACAGCTGAATCCAAAAGCAATAAAGAGAAATCTCTGGTGGGAAATTGAACAAAGACTTTAATGCTATAGCAGTGAGCAGCTGCCTGGGGGATGGGGAGTTGGACCAGGACAGATGCCCTGACAGCTGGGGCGGTGATTGAGGATAGGACTTAACAAGTTCATGGGTACAAAAGAGTGAACTTGGGCTTGCTCAAGGTAGAAAACTGGACCCACGACAATTTTCTGAAAGCTGGCACTATAGATAGTATCTCCTCAATGGTAAGGAGGAGTGGGGAAAACCCCGTTCACTAACTCAGGAAAGATAAAGAAGTGTGTCTTTTTCTAGGACTTTTGGCAGAGGGTAAAAAAAGGTGTCTTATGAGAAATCAAAACGTCAATTCTGTACCACTAAAACAAACAAAATCTGGTTCTAGTTAGGTGAAACCCTCTGTAGCACTCAGCAGAAGCAAAGCAAAGCAAAAACTACCAAGTGGAAATATTTTCACAACTGAGAGTATATTAGACTCATAAAGGAAAGGAGAGAAACAACAGAAAGTGAACTCGTAAACCAAAATTACAAACCACACAAAGGAATGATCCATCATAAGCGACACTCAGCAGAAACGACAGATCCAGGCAGCGAGCTGGAGACAATCACAGGGCTCCTTGTGTTTGCTTTTGTCTCCCAGGATTACTGCCCTTCCTCGTCTAATATTTATGTCTTGAAAGCTGTTCCTGCACATATTTTGTCTGGAGTTTCTTTGTTGTTGTTGTTTCAGATGGGAGGGTCAATCCAATCCCTGTTATGCTCTACTGGCTGCAAGTGGATGTCCACAATATTTCTTTTAAAGATGGTGTTTTCTTAATTGAACATTATCTAGACTATTGGTTAATTGGACAATGTAGGGATAATCCAAAAACAGTTTGGCAATATGTCTTCAGTAATAAAATCATGACAGTAGAGTAACCATGGTGTATCACTGGGGCCTTTTCATGACACAGATGAATGTGCCTTCTGGTGTTCCCACTGCAAATCAGGATTTGTTTAGCTCTAGCATCTAATGATCATGGTCCACATATTCATGATTCAGCCCCACTTCTAAACACACATGCACCTCCTTTTAGAGGATATGGGTATCTGCAAGGCTTCTAGCTGATTCCAATGATTGGCCTGAATGAATTAGTACAGTACAGATCAGGGTTTCTCAACCCCAGTACTCTTGACATTTTAGGGTGGGTCACTTTAGTTTCAGCTAGGGAGAGAACTGTCCTGTGCACTATAGGATATATAGAAGCTTCTTGGCCTGTACCCACCAGCTGCCACCCCCATTACTATTTGTGACAACCAAAAATATTTTCAAATATTGCCAAATATCCCCTGGGGAACAATATTGCCTTCAGTTGAGAACCACTGGTACAAATTAAATCTAGACCATAAACTTTTGGAAAACATAAACTGTATTTTACTCATTTTTATATTCCCAGCACTCAGGAGAATGCACTAAATATAATGGCAGTAGTGTGAACAAATGAATGAATGAAAGAATAGCATGAATGAATGAATGTCATCATTACTTGTCTTATAGAACAAGTATTCTCAAATTCAACTGTTCTTAATAATCAATGAAGTTCATGTTAAAATGCAGATTTTCCAACTGCAGTCTCAGAGTCATTCGATATATATGAAATGGGGCATAGGAATTTGCATTTTCCCAAGCATTACAGTGATTTTTCAACCAGAATCTGAGAAATCCTTAAGTCCAACTACAATGCTAAAAAGTATTTATTACAGAAAAAAGAAAACACTATTTTCCTTCCACCAGTTACAAAGTCACTAGCCATTTTTATCTACCCATTAAGCATATGTAATTTCAGGGACAGAATATTTGGCTCTTCCACAGGTCCAAGGAGAATTTGCTTTAAAAATATTCAGCTTACCCTACAATTGTTTATTACAATGCCAACTGCCACATGAACCTTACTTTAGGATAAAAATCAGAGTGTAAGCTTAGAATTCAATCTGGCATCTTTTAACTCTGAGTAGAACCATCAATCAGGGTCTGTAATCAGAGCAAGTTCTTGAAGGGGGTTCAGTCTCTGCATCAGTCACTTCTTTTTAAAACTTGATTGAATAGAGCCCTTCAGTTCCAGAGGCAGATTTTAATCCAGTTGACTTCAGACCCAGTTTCCATGGCAATTATTTCATTGGGTTGAAAGTTCATGGAAATAAAAAAAAAAATAAAAAAAAAAAGAAGAAAGTTCACAGAAATCAGTTTAAAGGAAGGATTTAAATGATTACCTATTTCTTTCCTAAAATTCCAGTAAATTCTGAGTAAAAGGGGCTTTCTTTCTTAACATATCCAACTATCAAAAGACCCTATATAGGAAAGGATATTTACATATTTTTGGTTTGACTTAATAATTTTCCTGCAAAGAGATTGTTTTGGTCAGAGGCTTGGCTTCCTTTATTCCTGTGAAGTTCTTTCGGGAGAAGTTTCTATCCTGTTTATCTAAGGAGTAGGAACTATTTGCCCACCCACCTAAGAGCATTTGGAAAAGAACAGGGCTTTCAAGCACTTCACAGACTCACTGGTCACAGAGCATTCTGGATGTAATGGATCAAGGATACAAAAAGGTAAATGCCATCTGTGAATTATTACCTTAGCAATGAAAGGGACCCATATGAGTTAGTACCTCTCATTTGCTCCAGTAAGAGTGTAACATGCATTAAGAAAGGATGTAACATGCATTAAGAAAGGTCTTCTTCACACCTCTATGGTTCATAGCCATTGCTTTGAGTCATTCATTCACTCACTCATTCATTCAAACATTTGGTTTGCACATTTAGTGTACTGGGTCATTTACACAGTGTGAGAAGTGAGATAAATAATAAGATCTGGTTCCTGCTTCTGGAGAAATCACATCTCTGGGAGGCCCCTGCATGTAACTGACATCGCTGTTCTGATTGGTTCTCTCAGAGCAGTCTAGCTTAAAAATGTGCCTTCTTCTAAAGTGGAGGTAGTCACTGAGCCTTTTGCTGGTCTAATCTGGGGTTTTCCATGGGTGAAATTCAAAATACAATAATACTTCACAATCAGCATGGTAATGTAAATCAGCATATATGAGGTCAGACAATTTTGTGAACTCATCGTAGAAAAAGTGCTATATACCTCACTGCTGAATGTCACTACAGTCACATTCAAAGTACTCTCCTTGGGAAGCTGTGTACTGACACCAGCGCCTAGTCCACCCCTGAAAGCAATTTGAGAACTCTTTTCCTGGAATGGCCATCAGAGCTGTCTTTGTCCCCAAAACCTGACAATTAAGTTCATGAACTTGTGACCATGTGCTTATGTTGGCAACGCTGTACAAACCTTGGCAAGGTTACTGAGTTGTTTGTTCAGCAATGAGGTATGTGGCACTTTTTATAGGATGAGTTCGCAAAATTGTCTGACCTCATAAATCAAACATTTTTAAAAAATGGGCATTCCCTGGTGGTGTAGTGGCTAGGCTTCGGCACTCTCAACGCCGCAGCCTGGGTTCTATTCCCAGCCAGGAAACCACCCGAAAAAAATTATCTTCTATTCTCTAAATCAACTAAACAATATAGCCTACAACTAACTGTTCACGAAGCAATACAAAGTGTGCAAATTATTATTCAAATCATCTGAATATTTTTAAGTGAATAGTTGACTTTTAAAAATTGCAGATTTAGTCTTTTGTCTAACTCAGCAGTTGTAGGCTAAATGCTGCCCCTGTCTGAGCTACCACTTGGTGAAGGAATTATATCAAACTCTTTCAATCACTTCTCTGTTAAATTGATCATCTTTTGGTTCCTGCCTCCTGGGGCTCTGTTGCACTTGCTGGGCAAATTACTGTTGCAGTTACTAGGTGCACTCTTGATGCCACTGCTTTCCATACAACCTAGACTCAGAGAAACTGGCTCTCGGACCCTACAAATCATGGCACCACACTACTCATGTCACCAACTCCTCTGACTGCTGCCACTCCAGCTGGCTGATTCTGAAGCACCAGCCACACCCTGTACTCTCTCGCATTGACATTGTCACCTTGACAATGTCTGTGCCTGCCAGGGGTTGCTCGTACACCCAGTGACCTGACTCTGCAGTTGGGCAGTATCATTAGTTGCCTTGTCATTTTACTAAACAGGAAATTGCACTTCTCTTTCAGGGTGCTGAATCCTCTCCAAAGATCATCTGACCAAATAGCAGTTACATTCCAAAATTGTGTAACCTATAAGAGACTGCCTGAGTTGTTAATATATTCAATATGTCTATTATTTCCTAGGCCACACTGCAACACAAGAGTCATTTGTTAATGGTCAGAGTGAGAATCTACAACCATCAGCTTGAATTAATGAGCTGACCTTAGAAATGATATTATTAATTACATCTACTCCTTAGTTCAATTACTGCTATATTCTTTACAACAGGTATAGAATATTTCAATAGTTTAGCAACTTTACCCAGGGACTTACCCAACTCTTTAGTTTTCAGCCTTCCAAAAGCTGACACTCTGTCCTGAATTTCCTGAGGTAATACATGGACTCTATCCTCATAGCCCACCTGAGTAAGATAAAATGTAGTTTAGTCGTCAGTTCAGAAGACCCAAACCTGGGGGGTTCCTAGCAGTGGCTAGGCTTTGGCACTCTAATCACCACAGCCTGGGATCAATCCCCGCTCAGGGAACCATCAAAAAAAAAAAAAAAAAAAAAAAGAAGACCCAAACCAAATCTAGTAAAGAAGTCCCTTTCATAGATCATTGTTTCTATTCTTGAAAGTAGTTCTCTAAAATATTTCCTGTGGAATGAGGTGCAATGTTGAGGACTGTCCAGAAAAAATTCTACCATAAATGCTTTTATTTTTCATATTACATGGTTGAATACTTTCTGGACAGCCCTCATAAATACATATTATTAAGTAATACAATTAATTATGACTATTCAAATAGCATAGCTATTTTATTATTGTTGATTAACTGATACATGAAAGAAATAATGTGATTTCTCTAGGGGCAGGGACTGTACCTTATTAATATCCCTTTTCTCACATTATGAAAAGGACCCAGCACACTAAATGTAGAAAGCAGATATTCAAATGAATGAATGAATGAATGAATAAATGAATGGCTCTCCCTTAAGCTAGAGGTTGGGGCATTGAGGTTTGCAGGGAAGTACTCTGTAGTGGAAATAGCATGGGTTTAGGGCCAGGCAGACCTTGGCCAGAATCCCAGGTCTTACTTGTCATGTAGCCTTGGGCTTGTCACTTAACTCCTACTGGCCTCAGTTTTAAAATCTGGGAAAAATGAGAATTGTGTGGTGATAATATACAAGGGCTGTCCAGAAAAAGTCCAGCCATAAATGCCTCTATTTTTTATATTACATGGCTGGGTACTTTCTGGACAGTCCTCATATTTATATTGCAGAGTTGTCATTATAAATGATAAATAAGGCAATGAAGCTTCAGGTACATAGTAAGTGAATAAATTGTGAAAACTTTAGCACATTACTGGTCAGATATGTCATCCACTGAAAATATTAATTCTAAGGAGTAATTGAATCTATCTCAGCAGAGAAAGGAAAAATATTCTCATTATACTCTAAACTGATGGCAAAAAAAAGTAAAATGGAAATTAAACCCTCTTATATTTTGCCTAATTCTTGAACAACTTGTGAACTATCTCTGAAAAAATTAAAGCTTTCTGCAAGGCAGCTCAGACTACATCTATCCTCACCCCTTTGTATGAATGAAGAATGCGGTAACAGCTCAGAGGAATCACATAATTAAATCAATATGCATCTTTGCTTTGCAAATGCTCAGATAAGTACATGAGAAACTACAATTAGGTCTCCTCTTTTCTAGAAAAAACAAACAAAACCCAGCAATACAGCATGAACTACTATACAAAGCTTCATTTTTCAAGGGCTCTCATTTTAGTGTTTCTGAAGTGATGTTGGCTAATTTTTAGCAATTGCTTTATGCAGGGGTAGACATTCTGGCCAGCAGAAGAAATGGACACATTCTGGAGAAAGAAATGAGACTGATGAGGCACCAAGTCTACTACACAAGAATGGTCAGCGCAGGTTCCTGCCCTGTCCTTCACTTCCTGATTAACCTTCAACAGTGGTAACTGGTGGTTGCCTGTGATGTGGCTCATTTCTTGAGCTTTGTTGTCCCAATCCTGATGACGTAGCTCATGTCTCCTCCACGGGAAGATTGGCTTTTCTGGAGCATGTCAGCAAGCAGGAAACTCAGAGGTCACCTCATTTGCATGCAGTTAACTACCTCTAGTTCATTAAGTTTCAGTGCATGGAATAGAAAACATTTAAATTAGAAGGTATCTTAACTGGCCCAACCTCCTTCTTCTGTAAGTAACAAACTAAAGGATAACTACTTATGAGGGAATCATGTCAGTGGTTAGAAATACAGTCACTACCCCTGCCAGGTCACATGGATATATGCCCATTTACCTACAGACTTTAAGAATTTTATGGAAACTGAAAAAGAAAAAATGGGGATCATTGTTCAACTCATCACTACCAAAATCCAACCTACATATTCCTGTAAGAGTTAATAATAGCATCTTTTATACAAAGGACAGCATAATAAAATAAGTATTCATGTACTTATAAGTTTATTTATAATAAGCTGTTTCTGCTTCTAAAAAAGGAATTAACTCTTTTAACTTTAACTTTTAACAGTAAAACATTTAAAACCCATATATAACAGAATAGTTAAAAAAATAAAGGTGAAACAAGTGAGACTAAGGAACACAGGAAATAATTGAATAAGATAATTATTATGAGTGTTAAATTTAACTCTGAGACCTTAGCAGCCAATGCAAAAGGGAAAAATAATGGGTTAAAAAGTCAACTCTTATCTGTTTAAATAAATCATTCCAGTTCTTCCAGTAAAATAGTTTCCTGGCACTTAATTACAAGACAAATTTATTAAAAGGGATTTTCTTCAAAGGGTACTGAATAATGCAACAGAAAAATGCCTTTGATATCATCAAATAGAAGATGCAGAAATAGTCTTCGTGTGCCAAGTTAAAATATTCACTTGAACAAAAGTACAATATTAAATTCTGTGAAGACTTGAAATTGTATTTGTAGGCTGGTATGAGGGAGGTGGCAGAAAGAAAGCAATTCTGGAAAGGAAAAATGATTTGATTGGGAGATAACATTTAAAATCCTGGATGTTTCTTTTGAGGGGAATGGGCTAAATATGAGCATTTGTGTACACTAAGTGTGGAAGCCGAGTCTTCCTGAGCCTCTGGAGTGATGATGATGTAGGAGTGGTATGGTGAGACCAGTTGAGCCCTCGTTCACAGCTCTGTAAACTTGCAGTGCTGGCTACCTGTGTGGTCACAAAGATTTTTGAAGCTACTTGACATGTTTTCGAACTGAGAAACTAGGGATACAGCATAGTTGAAAATCATCTGCTTCAGGAAATAGGGGAAGTTGTGGCAGCAAACTTACCATAATAGGCAAATTCTGCTTATCTCAAGGTTCATGGTCAAGAACTCCCATCGTCAAGTCTGGGAAACTGGAGAGGGGTACTGGGAGTTGAGCTGGCTGGGAGGAACAGAGGGGAGAAGACAGGTCTAATAAATAGCCTCTTGAACTTGGGCCAGGGTCAGGATTTACAGGCCCACCTGCAGGTTTTGAGCCAGAATACAAATAGAGGTCCATGCTCTGTACATCTGAATATGTAAAGTTATAGATAAGCTAACCAATGTTGGATAAAATATACTCCATCCTCCTACATTCAGAATGAACTGGAAGGTCAGATTCAAATTTAGAACCTCAAATTCTGTCAATTTTGCTGCAGTCCTCAGTCAGAGAGCCCTTCTCTTTCCACATCCAGATTTATCCCTCATGTCAAAGGGCCTCAGCAACACGGTAGACATCCTAACCTGAAGTTCAAGCTCATTGTATACCCTCTTATCCAACTAAACACCAGATTCTGGGGCCACCCCTCAGCCCTAGATGTGCACAGAGCAGTGGCACCAGAGTCAGTTTGTCAGATCTTATCATTCCCTCAAGTTCTTCCCAAAGCTGTCAAAAAAGATATTCACAGATGGAGGATCTATAGTCCTCCCCTGTGGAAACACCCCCAAAATCTAGATGACTCCTTCTGCTCTGCCTTCTCAACCAGGGAAGCTCTTTTGGCTCTGTGTACCAGCACTCTCAGGTTTACACAGGCTCCTCTGTCCCACCCTGTGACCTTGGAATGGCTGGCCACACCCTGTGTAATACGCAGTCCACCCATTCACAGCAGCGCCTGGCTCTGTCCAGGGTGCTGCTCATGTGGTCTGGTTACTCTGGATGTTACGACATTCTTGACTACAAGTCAGTCCTTGGGTCCACTTTGCTCAGGTGCCTCTTCTTGATAATACCTGAAAGATTTGTTTCTCTTGGGATTTTGTAATAACAACAAATGATTGAATAGAGAGTATGGTGTTTTAAACATACCTGAGTTCGAAGGCCACATGTGACACTTACAGGCTTTACAAACTTTGGCAAGTAACTCAAACTCCCTAAGCTTCAATTTCTTCACCAAAAGAAAAAATGAAGACATACTCACTTTGTAGGCTTGCTGTAAGAATTAGACACACAAATGTATGCAAAATACTTATCCAAGGGCCTGGCACCTGTGAATATTTCATAAATGTCAAGGTCCCTGCCTCAGAAGTATTACTAAGGGTATCTTTCCTGCCAAAATCTATGTAGGCTACTTCTAAGTCTGGGTTCTCAGTGTGGCATTCAGGGCCCTTTGTCTCCATCCCCATATCTTGTCTGTCCCTGGTATGACTTTCCTGTTCCTGCCAAGAAAATTTCCATGCATCCCCACAAGTGACTCACCCTTTCCGGTCTCCATGACTCTGCTCCTGTCATTTCAGCTGCGGTGTGTCCAGCCCCCTGAACAGCTCCTGGCATTAGATCTCCTCTTTCCAATCCCAGGTCTCAAGTTATTTCAAAGCCTAGCTTAGTATTACCCTCTTCCTAAAAACCACCGCCTCTTTCCTCTTTGCACTGGCCTTTGCCACATGCAGTAGATCATGTTTTCAACAGTAGCTGTGATTGACCTCTATGACCCAACATCCTCTGTTGCAGCATGACCTTGCTAAGGGGTATAGTCTCTTTCTTCTACCCTTAAGGTGGCCTCTTTGACCACTTTTACTGATAGGGTGTGGTCAAATGTGGTTTCAGTATTTCTGAGCCCAGGATTTAGGAGGACTGGCAACTTCCACATTGTGCCTTAGAATGCTCACTCTGAGTAAGGCATTCTACTCAGATGATTACCTTGAGACTGCATGGAATAAGGAAGCCCAAGCTAGCTACTTGGGAAGCTTATTTGGAAGGAGATAGATGTCTGCCAGCCCCTAGTTGTTTTAGCCATCTATGGTAGTCAGCCTCCACAGTGGCCCCCAATGATCCCCACCTCTTCATATTTACACTTTTGTGTAGTCTTTCTGTATTGTACTAAGATTGGTGTGTGTGGCCAATAACATACAGAAGAAATACTTGTTGATATGTCACTTTCAAGATTAAGAGATAAAGACTGCAGCTCCTTCCTCTCTCCATCTCTCCCCCAACACCCTCGTCACTTGCTCTGGAGAAATCCAGCTGTCAAGGACGAAAGGGTGGGGGGTCGGCAACATTGTTTTGCAATTAAGAAGTTACACCCCTGTTGTTCCTGGGATATTAAAATAAACCCATTGCAGACCTGAAGGGTTGCTGTGTCTCCATCAGAGCACAGGGAACCACCCGGTCCCAGCTCTGCTGTCTGTTATGTCTGCGTGTGTGTCTGTGTGTGTTTCTTAATTCCCCGTCGCCTCCCCTCTGGTTCTGTTCTTCTAGCCCTGGTCGCAGCACTGAACCAGACACCATTCCCATATAGGACCCAGTGAGTATTTTATTTTCTAAATGAAACCACATTAGATTTATTTACTTTACAACTCCATTCAGCGTAAGCCAAGCACCACAGAGTATAGTCACTTTATTTTTATTGTTTCCAGTGCATTGTCCAAGCATTTTGCTTCAATTCTTTATGTGTGTCTGGACACCATTCCTTCTTCTGCAGTGTAAAATAAATAAAATAAAGAAGTAGGAAAAGTTTCATTTAATAACATCAAGTAGTTCTCTTTTCTGACTTTGATTTCCTCTCCTTACCCTTTTTTTATTGTTAAATGTATTGGGGTGACATTGGTTAGCAAAAATTACATAGGTCCCAGGTGTACAATTCTACAGTGCATCGTCTGTGTGTTGTGTTATGTGCTCACCACCCAGAGTCAGTTCTCTATATTGATATGTATTGAGTAGGCTAACTGCAATCTTAAACCGAACAACACATAAATTAATCTATTGTGACCCAGGATGTTGCTTTTAGGCTAAGTTGCTCATGCTCTTTTATTTCTGCTAATGCTAAGGTTTTGTTGCTCTAATCTTCATTGTTTAAGTCTATTTTATATTGCTTTTAAGTATAAACATTGATAGCTTGCTATTGACTTCTTAATAGCCTCCCTTTTGCAAGGCAATAAGCCATGCTCTGTGGGGGCTAAATGAAGCTACACTGAGGAGGGTCCCTGCCCTCAAAAAGCTTAAAGCTAGTGATAGTTAATAAATCTACCAGGCTCTGGGTGGTACAGCAGGGAGAGTGAGAGGCAATTCACTCACTAATATCCCAAATATTTTTGGAACACCTGCAATGCTGCAGGCGCTGTTCTAGGCATTTGGAACTCATCAGTTACAAAACAAATAAGTGTGATTTGCAACAACATGGACGGACCTAGAGGTATGATGCTGAGTGAAATAAGTCAGACTGAGAAAGACAAATACTCTACGATCTGACTTATATGTGGAATCTAAAGAACAAAATAAAACAGAAATAGACAACAAATTAATGGTTGCCAGCTTGGGGCGGGGTGGGGGGTGTTGGGGTGGAGCTGGGTGAGAAAGTTGAAGGGATTAAGAAGTACAAATTGGCAGTTACAAAATAGTCACGGGGGGTGTAAAGTGCAGCATGGGGAGCATAGTCGATAATGTTGTAGTAACTATGTGTGGTGTCAGATGGGTACTGGATTTATCAGGGAGATCACTTCATAAATGATACAAATGTCTAACCACTATGCTGTACAACTGAAACTAATATAAAATAATATTGAGTGTTAATTATAATTTAAAAAATAGCCACAGGGATCTAAAGTACAACACAGGGAATATAGTCAATAATATTGTATTAATAATAACTATAATATGTACAGTGTCAGATGGGTAACACTTGAGGTTATTACTCTGTGCGTTATATACTTGTCTAATCACTGTGTTGTTTCATTCACCTGAAACTAATTTTAAAAAAAGAAAAAAAACCAGACAAGTGTGTAGAGTTCATACTTTAGTGAGGAGAGATAGATACTAAAGACTAAACTTAACATAGGAAATCCATCACATATTAGAAGGTAATTCATGTGAGCAAGAAAGAAATAGAGCAGGGTGAGGGAGATTGAGAGTCTTCTTTTGAATCCTTCTCTGTGCCAGATGCATTACGGTTGCTCTTGATCATCAAAATAACCCAATCTTATCATTGGAAAAACAAGAAAATTTGCATTCAGAGAAATTAAAAAACCTTGATCTTTATAATTCAAAGGCCACTATACCACTGTACCATGATCACTCCCTTTAGAAATGCTAAAATAAAGATGCAAAGTTCAATAGAAGAAAATGAGAAAGTAGTGAATTCTGAAGGGGTCCTAACGAAGGCCTCATGGAGAAGGTGGTGTTTGAGCTGGGTCTTAAAAGAGAAGCAGAAAAGAAGAGAGAGAGAGGATGATAATTGAGGGAACTCTGAATACAGAATAAACGGGGACTGTCCAGAAAGCATCCAGCCATGTAACCATTCTCATTAATTGACAATGAGAATGGTTTTTCTGCACAGCCCTCATACATCTATTTCAAAACACTGACTATTCAGCTCAAATCCATATGATTGTAGGAAGGATTGCTATCTCAAACACAAAACCCCCAAAGGTCTTCCTACTGAATGAGAACTTATTTTCTGATAGCCAACATGCACTCCACAGCACTACAGCATTCAAATAAAATGCAAAGAACATAAAGCAGTGCTCTCATGTGCTCTCATAATAAGGAAGAGAGCTGCCAAGTCAGCATTTTTAAAATTAAAAAAGCCTTTGGCTCTGAACCAGAAAGACCTTTACGAAGAGGAGGCTGCCTGGACCCGGGCCTCCCCTGCGGTGCTGTCGCAGATGACCTGTTGTCAGCGTAACTCCTCAGATCTCAGGGAAGGTCTCACTCACTGTGACTGCCCTTGTTCATTCATTTATGTTGCAAAGCTCTGCCAGTGACTTTTTCCCATTATGGAAATTGGGGCTATTTTTCCCCCAGACCTATATTTATTAATGGTAATGCTTTGGCTCTCTCCCAACCCTTCTTTTGAACTAACTGCTTACATGCACTCCACTAAAGAATGTGAACTGAATCTTTTCCACTGTCTGACTCACGTTCTCCTTACGTCTGATGGACTTTTTTCTAATGTGTCTAGTAATGGTTTTCTTTTTGTGTACTTTGAAATGTAGCCTATATTCAGAAAAGTACCAAGTGTCCATTGTACAGCTTGATGAACTTTCAGGAAGTGAACACGCTGGAGTAACCAGCACCCAGATTAAGAAAGAGGATCTTCCCAACACCCCAGGAGCCCCCTCGAGTCTCTCCTAGTCACTGTACTCCAACCCCTGGAGTAACCACTATCTGATTTCTAGTAACAGTGATTAGTTCTGCCGAATTTGAACTTTATATATAATAAATGAAATCAAGTCATATGTACTTTCTTGTTGGCCTTCTTTTAGTCAAAATTATGTCCATGAGATTCACGTATGTGGTTGTGATGACCGCAGTTTGTACATTCTCAGGGTATACAGTATTCCAGAGTGTATCCATAAAGTGAATAGAGCACAGTGTGCCTTCTCATTTTGCTCTTAATAGCATTTGGGTTGTTCCCAATATGGAACTGAAGCACTTAGCTGATTGCTTTTAAAACAATTTAAGAAACTTGTATGTGATTGATAAGAAAAAAGTATTATGCTGTTAATGGATACTCTATCATTACAAGCAAAATTCTAACTTAAAAAAATTGTACTAGACAGTAAGCTCTGTGGAAACAGGGTATATATCTCAGTCCATTGGTTCATGGTGAGATCTGCCTACTGAGGAATTTAGCAAACATTTGATGAATATGTAAATGAACTTCACAAAGAGGCAAATTTCAACTGTAGGTAACAAAACGAACTACTGTTAAAACAAACAAACAAACAAAGACATCGGGCCCAAAATGGAGTCACTTATGCTAAAGCCCAGCAAAACTAAACGAAGACTTGACTTAATTACAGTTTCAGCTCTTCCAGAAATGGAATCTTAAACCAGTCAATCAAGAATCATCTGGATGGAAAAAGGCAAATACCATATAATTTCACTGTTATGTAGAATCTAACAAACAAATAAACAATCAAAACAAAAACAAACTCAGATACAGAGAACAAACTGATGGTAGCTGGATGGAAGGAGGGTTAAGGGGCTGAGTAAAAAACTGTGAAGGCATTAAGAAGCCCAAATTGGCAGTTACAAAATAGTCATGGGAATGTAAAGTACAGCAGAGGGAAGATAGTCAATATATTATAGTGACTATGTACGGTACCAGGTGGGTACTAGACTTAAGAGGGATCACTTTGTAAGTTAGATAAATGTCTAACCACTTCGCTATACACCTGAAACTAATATAATGTTGAATGTCAACAGTAATTGAAAAAAATTTTAAAAAGTAACATGAAAGTTTTGATGAAGAAATTAAAAAGAAAATCTCCAGATGAGCACTAGTGAGGTAATCTGCCTGATAGACCCCTGCCATCCTCTAAAGGAAAGCAGTCTTTCAATAATCATCCCACTTTTTTGCCTAGCGTAACTTCCTTGTTCCCACACCCTTCTGCGTCTGAAAGTCTTTCACTTTGTACAGTTCCTTGAAGCTCTTTTCTACTTGCTAGATTAGATGCTGCCCAATTCGAATCTGTTTTTATTCAAATAAACTCTTAAAAATCTTAATATACCTCAGCTTATCTTTTAACACCACCCAGGAGACCATTTTACTAATTAGTGAGCGTCTGTCAATGTGGGTGTTCCTTCAAGGGCAGAGTGATGGTTGATAGGACTACTGTAAAAGGAATTTCTGCAGTAGGTGGGAGGCAGGTGAGGCTGGATGAGCCCAATTCTGAGGTGCTAGGATTCTATTTAATATGTTGTAATTACACAAGTACAACAAGAGCGCCCCCCCGCCCCCCCGCCCCTTCTAAAGCACCTCCTCAACTCCCTCC
>PVJL010009931.1:0-53253 GCA_004026885.1 Lyroderma lyra | reverse complement strand
TTTGTTTTTTCTGTCTGGCTTATTTCACTAAGCATGATGATCTCCAGGTCCATCCATTTTTGTCGCAAATGGCAATATTTCATCTTTTCTTACAGCTGAGTAATATTCCATTGTGTATATGTACCACAGCTTCTTTATCCAGTCATCTGTCGCAGGGCACTTTGGTTGTTTCCATGTTTTGGCCACTGTGAACAGCGCTACCATGAACACTGGGGTACATAAGTCTTTGCGGACAAAGGTTTTCAAGTTCTTTGGGTAGATCCCCAGAAGGGGGATTGCGGGGTCAAATGGTAGCTCCATTCCCAATTTTCTGAGGAACCTCCACACTGCCTTCCACTGTGGTTGTACCAGTTTGCACTCCCACCAGCAGTGTACCAGAGTTCCTTTCTCTCCACATCCTCTCCAGCACTTGTTATTCCTTGTCTTGATAACAGCCATTCTCACAGGTGTGAGGTGGTACCTCATTGTGGTTTTGATTTGCATTTCCCTGATAGCTAATGAGGATGAGCATGTTTTCATATGTCTGCTGGCCATTTGTACTGTACTACAATTCAAAGTGTGAAACTCAAATTTTACAGATTAAAATAATCTCAGCTACTTTGCTTTTTGGTTGTGGCCTTGGACAAGTTGTTTAACCTCTTTGCACCTTAGTTTTCTCATCTATGAAATGAAAATAATGATACCACATAAGTTGTGAGGTTTTTGTTTTGGTTGTGATTATTAAAATAAGCTCATCCAGTAAGCTTGGCATACAGCTCCCAACAGATGTTAACTGTCATCATATTTATTACCACAGCTTCAGATCCTTTTAAAATTGGAAAGCTGTGAATTCTTTCCTAATTTAATGTATAAATTAAGTGGAATCTCAATTATAATTCCTCCAAAATTTAAGAGGAGAAGTCAATAAAGGATTTTGTGTTTCCTCTAGATAATAAATATGAGCATAGCAAGGAGAACTCTAGAGGAAAAGGTATAATGAGGGAGCCCTACCACGTTTTTAAAGGTGCTACAAAACTAGAGTGATAAAGAATTTTTACCTGTGCAGGGATAGGCAGACAGAGTAATAGAACAAAAGAGAGAATTCATACTTAGGTTTATGAAGAAATGAGAATTTGGTATCATGATAATGAGTAGATGATGATGATGATATTGAGATCTGAGATCAGTAGATAGAATAGATGGATTGTTTAATAAATGGTCTTGGAAAACTAGTTGGCTCTATGAGGGGGAAAAGAAAAAAACAAACCCCTGAATTTCCTACATTTTTCTGTAGTCCCACAATAAATTCTAAATTATAAATGAAACTATAAAAGTTTTAGAAGAATTCACAATGTCAGTATATTTATTAGCTTGGATATGAGAAAATAACTTCTAAGCAATAAACAAAATCTAGAAATATAGGAACAAATTTTACTTTATACGATTTTTAAATTGCACTCTTAAAATGGATAAATATCACTTGAAAGCTTAATAATGCCTAGCATTGGAGATGTGGGACACTCAGATTCAGTTTGTAGAAATATAAATTTAATGATTTTGGAGTGTAGTTTGGCACAGTCTTTTAAAATTTCTGGTACATGTACCTTTTGACCCAGGATTTATATTGAAGAATTTTCCCTAAAGATCCCTTAGCTATAAGTATTCACTGCTGAATGTTAAAGCATATTCATCAGAGCATTGTGTAAAACTGGCAAACAAAACAAGACAAAAAGAAACAAAGTAAATGTCATTTAATAGTGGACTAGCTAAAATTACAGTATATCTTCACACATAAAGGAATACAGTGAAGTCATTAGCAAGAATGAGTAGATTTACACAGGTTTGATATGGAAAGATAATGGAGATATTAGTGAAAAAAGCAAATTGTAAAGCAGTCTACCTAAGTGTGATCTTTGTGTAAAAAAGAGTATATATTTTCATGCTTATGTGTAAGTGGAAATTTATCCAAAAATACCCTCCCAAAAAATGTTAATAATCATTGCTTTGGCTTGAAGGAAGGAATTAGGAGGATTTGGGAATGGATAATTCGTCATTTTAGTTTATACTCTGATGTACTATTTGGAATGTTTTTTTACATATATATTTGACAGTATCAAGCAAATGAAAGATGAAATTGCATTGAAAGAGGAACATTTTCAAAGTGAGAGGATATTCTGTCTACCATTGTTCCTTTTTGGCTAACATGTCTATATATTCACAAACTCATTCCTGGCTTATTGTTAGGTAAGGAAATACTTAGGAAGCATTGTCGTAAACTGCATGTGGATATCACTAGGATCCTAGGATTTCTTTTCACCAATTCTACTTGGCATCATTGGTCTAAATTTGAATTCTAACCATATACTCTTTGTTCTCTTTCACATTTCTTGGCTTTTACTACCTTTTTTGTCCCATTGATGGAGAGGATGGAGAGAGGTGTCACTTGGTAGTAGAAAATAACAAAAACCCACCATTTATTTTTTTGGTTATATACACTGCATCTCATACATCAGAACATCTCATCTCTGCTTTCACCTATATGCTTCTGAGAAGTAGAGCTTATGCCTGGATGTCCAGTCTGCTGGGGACTGAGTCAGAATTTTGCAGTCGTGGTAGCCAACGCTCAGACTTCCTCTGAACACTGGCCAGAGACGAGATAAACTGTCCTGATTAATCTTTGATTATTTGTATCTTAGTGCATATTTACAATTATTTTAAATGTATAAACATAATACTGTCTATTCCAGAAAGT
Source organism: Lyroderma lyra (assembly GCA_004026885.1). Classification (NCBI taxonomy): domain Eukaryota; kingdom Metazoa; phylum Chordata; class Mammalia; order Chiroptera; family Megadermatidae; genus Lyroderma; species Lyroderma lyra. The sequence goes on along the minus strand of PVJL010009931.1, from coordinate 50,522 downwards.
TCTTCAAAAAGGAGCTGTTATGTTATAAAACTGAGGAGTTTTTTTCCTTAATATGTGGAGATTGGCAAGCATGGACATAAGTAGATTTAAAAGTCCTAGGGAAGAGAGTGCATAAGTCAGGTGCTGAAATGCTGGAGATACTACAAACCCCTTCTCGCCATACTTCCTATTTCCTTTCTTTTCTTTTGCATTACTTCTCTTGGGATCTAGTTTTCTTGTAAGCGGGATTATCTCTAAATAGATGTGGAACATAGTGGACCAGTCTGTGGCAAATTGTTCTTCTGTGCTCTTCTCTTTCCCTCAGCCACTAAGATGTATAATTTAAATTGAAAGTACTAACTACTGTAACATAAACATGAAAGGTAATCTTAAAGGAACGTAGTCTTAGGTGACCTTTAAAGGGCTGTGGTTATATGTGTGATAAGATGGAGAGGGGAAAGAACCCTACTTGATATTTCTTTATACTGTGGGAATCATGTTTAATTCTTTGGTCTTTAAAACGTATTTACGCATGAGCATAGTTATGACAAAACTTTCTTCTCTTCTGACTGCCTCAGCTATAGATTAATATTGTCAGTTGGGTGAAAAATGGTAGAGGAGTTAGTGTCCGATATAGGGTTTTTTTCATTGTTTCTTAAGATTTAGTGAGCTTAAGAATCTTCTGATTCCCTGGTTCCACACCAGAGTTTCTGATTCATTAAATTCAGGGTGAGCACCAGGAATTTGCATTTAAACATCCCTGGTGTTACTATTGTACGGCCTTCAGTAGATTCTACTTTGAGATACAGTACTTTAGCTGATCACTGCAGTCTAGTTAGACATTTCTTACTGAAACAGTTGCCAGAGTTCATAAAGTGGCTCTGTGTGTGCGTGCCTGCGTGCCTGCATATGTGTACATGTAACTGAGATTTCAGAGCCTTCTAAAGGCTCTGGAAGGACAGTGGAAAACTCTAGTGTAGGCTGTTAGATTTACGGTTGTGCCATTAAGTTCACAAGTGATTGTAGAGCCCCTACAACAAGGCTGGGGATGTTCATAACTGTAGTGAAAAGACTTACCTTAAGTATAAACACTCTGGAAAAACAACTATGATTCACCTTTTCTGAAATCGCCAAATGTGTTTTTTTCACTTTCGTATTATTTGTACTGTTGATTTAGGGAAAAAAAATTGATGAGTGTGTTGTAGTTTATCTTTTTCTTTAATATAGAAATATGATTGAATTGATAAATTTAGATATGGTCACTCAAAATCTTTGCAGTTTGGTTGCTTCACAGTATTATGAATAATTTTAAATAGTCTATAAATAATAAGGGGGTTTTTTGGTGAAAATATTAGTATTTTTATTTCCTTAGAAATTGTACCTGGAAATTCTCAGGGGAAATTTTTTTTGATAGTAGCATTAAGGAATTAATACACTTACCTGTGTGTTTATTTTGGATGCTCTTGTGTTTGTGCGTGAAAGTTTCTGATTTCTCCATAGCAGTCTGTGTATACTTTGGATACTCTTGTGTTTGTGCACATGGCTTTCTGTGTTTTGCTGTAATAACAACTTTTTTTCCTTTTTGAGCTGTAAACAAGTTAAATTCTCCTGGTCCAAAGTGTACCACATTTACGGAAATTCTTCAAATTTTTAGGCAGCAAAAATGTCAGAAATGAATTTGGTTGATTTAATTTTCATAAAATGGTGGTTTGTATTACAGCCATCATTCAAAAACTCTAATATAGGTGTCTTTTATAAAAGATTGATTTTGTATGTTTGTAAAGAAATTGGGCACTTGAGTTTTTGAATTTTTATATCCCAGACAGTGACTTCTTTTCACAAAGATGCTCAGTACATCTTAGGTAAATAAAATGTATATGGAGTAAAATGATATATGCAAAATAAAGTTATCAGTAATATAGACACTTATTTTAATGTTTTGTGATAGCATGGTATAAGGAATTAAATAAATGTATTTCAATAGTGCTTTTAAATTTTTGTGAAAATTGAGACTATTTTAGCCCTCAAGATTTTTCTTTTACCTATGTTTTATAAATTTAGCACATTTGTAATACTGAAACATGATGAAGACAAATTCTGGAGGTTTATTGATGACAAAAAGTAGTCTTCCTCTTTCTTAAATACCCCCTTTTAGGAAAGTGAAAACTGTACTAGCTCAGAGCTTTCTGCTTCATTCACATTTGTATTTAAAATTATTCTAGTTTTCAGGTTCTTATGAGCTGTATATTCTTTATTTTTAAAATACAGTATATTTTAATGCATTGAACACTTTCATTTGGCAGCTAAAGTACTGACTTGAAAGTTTAGCTTTTGAGATGATAGGGACTGTTGTCAATACAGGTGCTGTTTATATTATTAGTCCATCCTTACATGGATATTTCTAACTTCAGTGGCCTGATTTTTGCCTTTTATATCTTTAATATTCAGAGGAAGTAGTTTGTGATTTTTTTTTTTTTTAAATAAAGAAACTTAAAAAAATGGTTATATAAGGGACCATGATGTTTGGGGCAGAGGCCAGAAGGAAATAGAGTATATTGTTTAAAGAATTAAAATGAACAGTTCACATACACTGGTGTTTGTTCATTTTGTGCAAGAGTGCTGGTCATGTCAGAGGTATTTTGAAACGGTTGGTTCAGTAATTTGGCCTACTGTCTTTTTTTCTCTATAACAGTTTTTCTGTTTTCTACTACACCTTGCACATCCACCAATCCAAGACACCCTGTAGGTGAGTATTTTTCTAGTTATCAAATGGCCATCACTTGTTCCCAAGACAGTTGCCACTTTACTAAAACTAGACTTTATTTTTACTGTGAATCACCTGGTTAATTGATTTCACATAGAGTATCTTATTCCACAACTTTAAAAGTTACCAGCAAACTGCTGAAGTGCTGTTTTTAATTACAGTAAAATCACAATAGAATTAAACTTTTTTTCTGAATTTTTAAATATTATTCTCAGACTCCATACTTTTTTGAATTTTCATGACAAAAACTGGAAATTAGAACAGGTTGACTATATATTTAAAGAAAATACAAGTTTATTTTAATATTCTAAGATGTAGTAAGGAATTTAAAAATAAACTTGTTTTAGTAGTGCTATTAAATTTTTCTAGAAATTAAGGGTGCTTTTCCTCTAAAGGTTTAGGAGAAGAAATTTGAAAAACCTTCAACTCTATTAGAGTTGATGATCCTTATATACATAGTAAACATCTACCGTATTGCATTATTTAACTCTGGCCCTGTAAAATTTTTATCATCACTTTAACCTTCAGTTGCTTTGCCCTTACTCTTTGATACTTGCTAGCAGCTAGACATTCTCAACAAATATTCCTAGAAAACCTAACCTACAGGTACTAGAATAAAAGGCAAAACTTCATTTTTAAGAAAGGCCTGGGTTTCTCATCTCTCCCTGCGCACGTGGTAACTTGCATGACTGAATTAGATGGTTACTTTTGTGAGGTTTCTCAGTAAGCTCTATAGCTTGTTAGTCTTTTTCATATAATCACCTTTCTCTCCATGCTGACTCTCCCTGGTTTTACTAACACAAAGTGGGAGTTGGAAAGCAACAAAAGGCATCGGTCACTGTCTTCCACATATCATGCCTGATTTGAGTGGCATGTAATAATTTTTTCTTTTTTTGGGAATCAAATGCCTCACTTGCCTTTGTGCTGCTGTGTGGTTCCTTCCTTTTGCCTATATTTATGCTTGTTTTTCTCTTATGAATCTTCTACAAGAAATTTGGAAAACAATAATCCTTGGATTTTCAAGATCCAGGATAAGAGGGTACGTGTTTGCAGAAAAGGTCAGAATTTCAGAGTCCTGAAGGAGTTGTACTGTACAACTATTCTGGATTGGTGGATATGCAAATATTAAAGGAAGGGAAGCAGCAAATATTACTTTTGATGTGAGTGATTATAACATCCACATTTCCAAATTTGGGGGAAATATTTTGTTTGAGCATCTTTCATCTGGTTCATTATTAAATTGGCAATATATTTTATTACACACAGGAGGTTTAAAGCTGTATAAAATGTAGCATTTAAAAAATTCATGCAACTGGTAGGCTTACTCATTAAAGAAAAATAATCCTTTTGATTTTTAGAAATGTTTCTGATAACCCTAATCATTTTGAATATTAGATTTTTATTTCTGTATCTTGCACATTACACAGGTTAATTGAAACGTTTTTAAAATAAACGATAATAATAGAGAATTTTAGAAATAGAATTCTAAATTGAAAGAGGATAGATTTTTACATTTATTCCTGCACTTATTGGAAGTCTTGCAGAGCTGTCACTAACCTGTGAGAACTTTTCGAGTCATTGAGCTGTTGTTGACATATGAGGGCTGTCTGGAAAAATTCCAGCCATAAATGCCTTTAGTTTTCATATTACATGGCTGGATATTTTCCAGACAGCCCTCATATATCTAAAGGGCAGTAGTTCTGCTTGGCAGCTTACTAATAGCCAACCTGTTCCTTATTGGTGTGTATTGGCCGAGTGCGACCGAAGCTATGGTTAGGTAGGACTCTTTTTAACACCTAAGGGAACTTTATTTTGTATTTTCTGACAGTGGGAGTGTTTTAGAGCTTTTTACTAGTATATTTATTGCTATTTAGACATGTAAGAATATTTTGTGATAATTTTTAATTGAAGATTGAATTAAGCTAATGTGAGGTAAAGAAGTAGTTCAGCAGGTAGTTTATTAATTTTAAGGGTGGTACATTTTGTTTAAAATGTTTATTTAACTCATATTTAGTGATTTTTAGGCAATGTGCACAAACATGGAAACCATCTTTTCTTTGTGCTTACTGATATCACTCTCTCATAGCTGACATAGAGATGCATGATTATCTTCATTTGCTGCATATTTTATAGTGGCGTTTTGCTTTATCTTTACATGATAGATAAGTGGAACAATTTGATACCTTTATACTATTAATATATACTGGATAGGAATAAAAAATTGCAGAAATACTTCTTTTTTTAGTTGGAGCAAGGGTAAATAGAAGCTGTATGTAAGGCTTGTGCATCATATCTTGCACAATTTAAATATTTGAGTTGAAAATAATTACAGTAATAGACCTGACACATTTCATGTATTTGGCTTACTGCATGGTCTTCAGAATAATATCAATTTGAATTTTTAATTCCAGTTCTTTCCTTAATTAGATTTTTCGTGAAGCTCGAAGAACAGTACCTAGTATTGTTTACATGCCTCACATTGGTGATTGGTGGGAAGCTGTCAGTGAAACTGTGAGAGCAACTTTTCTGACTTTGCTACAAGATATACCATCATTTTCACCTATATTTTTATTGTCTACCTCTGAAACCATGTACAGTGAGCTGCCTGAAGAGGTAAGAACTGGTTAAGTATTTATCTTTATTATGTTGTTTTAAAATAGTTGACCTTGTAAATTTGACACATTTTAATTACTATAAAATCAGTTCTGTTAAGATTCATGCCTTGGTTGTAGCACTTATTAGCCCTGTATCTTACACATCAGCAAATCCATTAAGTTTCAGTTTCTTTTTTGGTATAATAGTGATATATTCTTCAGTGTTATGAAGATTGACATAATTCATGCTTAGAGCAGAACCCAACACATATGTGTATATGTGTGCACGTGTGTATATAGATGATGTATATACAAGGGGGAATCCCCCCCCCAAAAAAAAAAAACAAAACAAAACACCAAAACAGAATTATCTTTCTTTGATGTGAAAGGGATTGTGCACTCAGAATTTGTTCTTCCGGGTCAAACAGTCAACCAAAGTTTTTATCTGGAAGTTTTGAGAGAGTTGCATGACGATTTGTGGAAGAAGCATCCCAAGTTGTGGCAAACAGATGAGTGGTTCTTCCACCATGACAGTGCACCTGCCCACACCACGCTGAGTGTTCAGCAGTTATTGACCAAATACGTCATGATCCCTCTCCCTGTTTACCTGATCTTGCCCTGGGTGATTATTTTTGTTTGTTTGTTTCCCTGGATGAAAAATGTCCTCAAAGGGAAATGTTTTGCCAATGTGTAAAGGGTGAAACAAAAAATGGCAGAAGCATTGAAAAGCACCAAAATTGATGAGTTTGAAAACTTTTGAGTAGTGGAAAAAGCATCTTGATAGGTATATTGCATCAAGTGGAGAGTACTTTGAAGGTGACTGAAGTTTAAACATGTAAGAATAAATACACAATTTTTTAATAAACCAATTCTGGATTTTGGGGGTCCTCCTTGTATATCACCTCCCTAAGATCTTAGCTGTGTCACTGTCAATCCTATTATAATTAGCCTTCTCATCCTTGTAATCAGATTATTTGGTGGGATTTGACCTTTCAGCTCTTTCATTGGTAGCATCATGATGTTAAGTTGAATATTATTACACTGTGTATATTTTTAAAATCTGATATTTAGCTTTTGAATTCAGATGCAACTCATATTTAATATATTAGAATCAAAGGTAAAAATCACAGTTTTAGAAAAAATAGATCAACTCATGTATATGAAATTGATGATTAAAAAGTTGTTTAACATTGAGCTTACCTAGTCTTGAGATAATTTCTTTTAGAAATGCTTAGAAATATTTTGCCCAGCTGACACAGTTCATGTAAAAGATTTGTATGTTTTAAATGCTGTAGTACAAATCTTGATTATGTATAATTTTATGATGAAGGTATTTGTTTACTGAGTTCTTTTGTTTCATTGCTTGTTAGCTGTTTTGCTAAAGTGGGTTTGTACAAATTATTGCTCTTGTAAGAAAAGTATATTAAATGTAGAATAATTTATTTTTGGTTTCTCAGAATTTGATATTATTTAAAGACCATTAATCAAAATGTTTTTTATCATAGGGAGCAATGTAGTTTAGTAGAACGCTGTCTGTAGGAAGAGTCAGAAAAACCAAGGTACTGACATACTAGTTTTTTAATCTTGGATATATATTTGAACCTAGAATAGCCTCCGTTTCCTCATCTATGAAATGTGGATAACAGACAGGCTTATTGGTTTGAGATAATACAATTTATTTTGGCAACCATAGAGCTATAAAATGTTAGGTATTATATTAGTATAATAAAGGAGAAATACTTGAAAATGATTTAGAAGAATGGACTGAATCTAGGCATAACCCAGGAGCCACTTTTAAAAATTAGATCCTCACTGTCAATTAGTTTTATCATTTTATAGGAGATAAAGAAAATTTGGAATAATTAAGTGTTCTAGTTAGGAATATGTAATTAGCTGAAGTTTCCCTTATATTGTTTGAAACATTTGTAAATAAAAGTCTTATGAACTCACATTCTTGATTCAGCAGTTTAAATTTTGCTTATTTCTGTTATCTGTTTGCATATGTGATTTTATGGTTGGTTTAGTTTTTTAAAGCTCACATTACAGCATACATATTTTCAGTGTTGCAGTATTGTCATAGTTTTTAATTTTTTGTTATTTGTTTATCAAACCCTTAATTAGTAACTAAAATATTAGAAATTTTTTTAGCATTGAATCCTGAACTTTTAACTTTTTTCCCCTTTTGTTTTCTGTATTCTTTGCCCTTATTAACCAAGTAGCTATCATTGGTATTCCCATTTGTGGAGTGAAAATTATGGAAATTCTTTCAGACTACAGATGACATATAACGTGTTTAATATAGCATGTTTTATATTAATTGTTCATAGGAAATTCTCCTTTGCTCCCAAACCTTTCATTTCATTTCAGCCATTAGAATGTTTGCTTTGTTTGGGTCACAAACTGGGATAGTAATGAATAATGTTTAGCACATACTGAGGAATGTTTGGTGAGTAGATGCAAAACATAGAGAGTTGCAGACCAAGTGACTTTGGGTTAGCAAGTGCCAGACCTGTGGAAGAAATGAAGTAGACAATGGGTGGTAAAAAAACCAAGTGATTTTAAAAGAAAGAAATAGCCAATTACTATGACGTATTTAAGAAAATACAATGGATAAGTTAAAATAATAGTAGGATACAGATTTTAACCTATTACCTTGGCAAATACAAAAAACAGTTAAACTCTTTCCACAACAGTCCATAATTATAGATTTAAATACTGTATGTACATGCATTTTAATTTTAGCTCAGCAATACTATTTACAGGTAATTGTAGAAAGAGCTTTTCATGCGCAAACTAGAAGGTAAAGCACAGATGACATAAGAAATACAATAGTATTTGTCATAGTCCTTTTTTGTAGATTGAAAACTATCTAAATAGTAATAGGGGATTGGTTAAGTTATGGTAGGGTCCTTCCATGAAACACAATTACATCATTAAAAATATTGATATAGAAAATACTTAATACCATAAAAAGATGTTTGATTATGTTGTTAAAAAATATAGGTAATAAATCAGTATATGTGGTATTATTCCAGTTCATATAAAAGTAACTATATTTTAGTTATATAGTTTTAGATATAAAAATAGGACTGTGTGTGTGTGTGTGTGTGTGTGTGTGTGTGTGTGTATGTATATGTATGTAAAACTATTAACAGAAATGCTAATCATAATTATCTGTGGATATTGATTATAGCAATTTTTGTTTTCTTATCTGTATTTTCTAAATCTGTAGTAAATGCTGCTGTCCTTAGTAGAAAATAAACTCATTTAATAATGAGAAGTTCCTCTACTCAGTATTAAAAAATAAAACCAAAAAAGAATTAGTCACTATGGGAATAAAGTTTTATTAGGAATATAAAACTGCTTTCTTTCTGTGGAACAGAATGACAATCTCAGTTTTTAGAGCCTCTTTAACATTCTCTTGTAAATGTTTCTTTGTATATTTTTCTCTCCTAATCCAGTAGTCCCCAAAGTAAGCTTGTACTTAAGACAATGTCTTGGGATATTGAGAAAAACATTGGAGCTTCTGTTCATTTCATTTTTCACATTATCTTAAATATTTTGTGTGTTTTGTAATAGAAATAATATTAGGATAGTATATTTAAATAAATATGCGTATACTGGAGGGAATATTTTCAAATAGGGAAATGCAAATCAAAACTATAAGGCGATACCACGTCATACCCATTAGGATGGCTGTTATCATTAAAACAGAAAACAACAATGCTCAGGATGTGAAGAAATTGGAACCCTTGTGAATTGCTGATGAGAATGTAAGGTTGTACAGAAAATAAATAGTATGGTGATTCCTTAAAAAAATTAAACAGAGTTACCACATGATCCAGTAATTCCACTTCTGTGTATACTTGTATACTCAAAAGAAATACATCACCACCAAACTGGTACCATAAAGAATGTTAGAGAGATTTCTTTAAGATGAGAGGAGGGATGGAAGGGAGGGTAAAATAAGGGAAAGGGATGGAGAAATTTAGTTTAATTGTTAATATAAAATTGAAAGCAACAAAGAAACAAAACTCATGGACACAGTCAATAATAGTTACCTGAGGGTAAGGGGGAGGGGAATCGGGGAGAAGGGACAGGGACACAAACATATGGTGATGGAAAGACAACTGACTCTGGGTGATGAACACAAAATACAGCGCATAGAAGATGTAGAATTGTACACCTGGGACCTATGTAATTTTTACTCATCAATGTCACCCCATTAAATTAAAATAAAGGAAAAAAGTGAAAGCAGGGATTTGAACAGATGTTTATTTGTACGCTCACATTCACAGTAACCAAAGGAGAGAAGAAGCAACACAGTGTCCATTAACAGATGAATGGATAAACAAAATGTGACAGGCACCTACAGAATAACATTATTTAGCTTTAAAAAGGAAGGGAGTTTGGACATGCTGCATGGATAAACTTTGAAGACATTATGTCAAATAAATGAAATAAGACAATAACAAAAAGACAAGTATGTGATTCCTCTTAAATGAGGTTTCTAGGGTATCAGATTCATGTAGATAGAAAGTAGAGTGGTGGCTATCGGGTTGTGCAAGGGAAGGGTGTAGGGAGTTAGTGTTTAATGGGTGCAGAGTTTCAGTTGGGTAGGATGAAAACATTCTGGAGCTAGAATGTAATGATGGTTGCACAATAGTGTGAATATACATAATGCTGTAGGCTGTACAACTAAAAATGGTTCAGATAGCAGATTTTATCTTGTGACTATTTTCCCATAGGTAAATTAAAAAAGACTACAATTTAAAAATGGTCTAACCATTTGAATAGACATTTCACCATAGAGTATATATACCCTTGGGCTAATAAGCATGAAAAAAAGATTGTCAGTATCATTAGTCATTCAAAATGAGATAACACTGTATCACCACTCAAATAGCTATAATGAAAAAGACAGACAAGGTTGACAAGGATGTGGAGAAAGTGGAGTCCTTGCACATTGCTGATGGAATTGTAAAATGTAGCCACTTTGGAAAAATTGGCAGTTCTTAAAATGTTAGACATAAACTTAGAATATGACTCAGGTCATATACCTACCACTCCTGGGTAACTACACAAGAGATTAGACATGTTCACATAAATACTTTTATGTGAAAATTCTGCTAATGTTATTCATAATAGTGGAAATAACCCAAGTATTTATTAATTGGTGATTGGTGAAACAGACTGTTGTGTATATATACTGTATGTAGTGAAATACTATTTAGCAATAAATGAATGAACTACTGATACAGTCTAGTATAGATAAACCTCAGTATATTATGTTAAGTGAGAGAAGCTGGGTACAAAAGACTTCCATTTGTTTGAGCTGCAGTTTCTAGAAGAGGCAAACTTCTAGAGACAGAAAGCAAAGCTGTGGTTGTCCGGCTGTGAGTCAGAATGTGAATGCAGGTTGACTGCAGATGGTTATAAGGGAACTTTCTGGAGGTGATGCAAATGTTCTAAAATGACTTGTGATGGTCACACAACAGAATTAATTTGCTAAAAATCATTGAGCGTAAAAAAAAGTTTAATAAGCATTATTAGAAGCTATGCCTAAGTGTATGGGAGGAGTCAGAGAAAGAAAGCATTACCCAGAATGCATCAGCTTGAGTGGAGAGTTAAAAAATGGTTTAGGAAAGTGGCACGTATAAAGACCCGTGTGAGCCATTGTGAAGGAGAGCATGAATTTTTCAGGGAATTATATATACAGGCTTTTTTTCTAACAGTATGAAGTTTGAGGCTGGGGTGCAAGTTAGAAAAAGTAAATTGAAAGAAAAGTAATTTAGCCTACTTATAAAATGGCTGATTCCAAGCTCTTTGTTTGTAGTAATAACCTTGGTAGGAGTATCAGGGGATTATTGTAGATTTACTCTTGGTATGTCCTATATTCACAGAGTTTTACACAATGTTGAAAAATGTTCAGAAGGAAGAATATTTAAAACTGAAATTGAATGTTTTGCTACCTTTGAACAAAATCCTGGTAATTGTAGGGTATTTTGTTCTGTTGTTCTGTTTTTTTTTTTTTTTTTTCAAGACCCAGTTTAATGTTAGCTATTTCTGCTATATCTTGTCTAATGCTTATTCACTGTATGTTTCTCTACCTCTCTCCTCTATGTTTCTATAGCTCTGTGGTATCATAATGCTTTCTTATGAGACTCTTAAATTAAGATCCTTGACAGCAGGAAGTAAACATATTTTCTTCCAAGTTTATAACTGCAGTGTCTGGCATTATACTTGGCACATAATGGGTATTCAGTGGTAAATTTGCATACCAGAACTTTAGAAGAAGGGCCAGCAAAGCACAGATCAAAGAGTTGGAGGGAATTGTACATGAATGTAGTCTACAAAAAATATTGGAAGGACACAGGTGAAATTTCATAACCTCTTGAAGGATTTGGCTTTGAGTTGAGGTCAATAATTTTCAATCCAAATTTTGAATTCCAGTGTTTACTTTAGGAATTATATAATCTAGCCTTCTCTGTTTATTCATTTTGTGACCTTAAGCCAGTTACTTAAATCTTTCCAACCCCAAGTTTTCTCATCTGTAAAATGTGGGAATGCCTACATACCTCATTTTTATAAAGATTGATTAAAATAATATTTATGAAATTCTCAGTCTTCAATTCAGTAAGTGGTTAGACATAACAAATTGAATGGATTATCCAAAATTTACCACAAATGACATTTGGGCTAAAATCTGATGTTTTGAATTTTAATCCAGTATTTCCACACTGTCATGGTTGGTACTTCTTTCCTACTACTGTTCTCTTTTTTAATTGCAGTTTTCAATTTGATGTGGGTTGCGGAAGAAAACCACAAGCTTTACTCATTCAGTACATGCTTATTATGCATTACTATGTACCAGGCACTGTGGTAGGTATAGGAAAACAGATGAAGCAGAAACGGTCTCTGTTTCCAGGGAGTTTTGTGTCTAGAAGTGGAATATAGACCTTCTAGAAAAACATATAAATTAAATAATGTGTGTAAACATATATGGGTGATGTAAAGAGGGTTTAAGTAGCATACCTTTCAAGGGGGACCCCTTGGGTCAAAGTCTGTATAGAGCAGGTGAACAAAGGAGAGGTGTAGGTAATCACCAGTTGAAAGGGATTGAGGGATACAAGAATGCCTGGCTTAATTTTGCCTTGTGAGTTTTACATGGATGGTGTTGTCATTGTGGAGCATTCTGTGGAGAGACCGAAGGTTAGTTTATCTGCAGTGAAACCAGGATTCTGAGGATACAGTGGAACAGACTCAGTATGGAAAGAGCCCAGAAGTGAGTCGGAGGCGGGGAAGTACACATAGACAGTGCAAGGGAAGACAGTGCTGTTGGCACGTTTCCAGCTCTCTATTGTAGAGTCTAGGTAATTACTTTTCAGCTCTTGTGCAAAAGCCCTTTGAGACCATTGCCATCTGACTATTACTATCTTTTTTGCTATTCTCTGCTGACTGTCCCAGATATAGTATGATTTATTAATGCGTTGGGCACCTGGATCATTCTTCCATTCTTGTTAAGCCTGTGAGGTCAGCATAGTTTAGGACTAAGTTAACCCTAAGTCCATATGAATGTTAAATGAAAATTGAAAATGGTACTGGAACTTGAAGAAATTGTAATTTGATATGATATGTAAGCTTTAATTCTCTGTATGTTTATTTTGTGTATGTGTGTGTGTGTGTAGGTTAAATGTATCTTTAGAATACAGTACGAAGAGGTCTTATATATTCAAAGGCCTATTGAAGAAGACAGAAGGAAATTTTTCCAAGAATTGATTCTCAATCAGGCATCAATGGCTCCACCACGACGGAAACACACTGGTAAAGTCCCTAAAGCCTTTAGGAAAATGGGGGTAGGGGTGGGGTTAGGAAATGCCCTGTCTTGGAGTCGGTTTTTTAAGCCATCTCTCTGTGGAATTGAAGACAGTTTTTCAGGTTCTGTTTATCTTTAGATGGACACACGTGAAAGTGGTCATTGTGTTTACCTGACTTGAGGAGATTGGGAAGTACACCCTCAGTGGTCAAGCGTTACTAATAGGTGACTATCCATGAAGTATACTTTTATCACTTCAGTCCAGATGCTGTTGGCAGATTTCACGTTCTGATGCTCAATGTCAAAGAAAAAGAGTATTCAGTTCTGCTCTGTTTTACTCATTCTGAGTACTGAGAATGTCACGTTGTGAACACCAAATGTTGTGCTGATTACTTTGTGAGCCAGTGTAGGTTTGATAAGCCAAGAGCTGATTAGAAGAACATTTGCCTTTTCTGGCTTATTTTAGTTATTGATTAATTTTCTAAATGTTTATTGAGCATCTATTATGTTAGATAGCACTTGGAAGTCTATCATGGCTTTAAGCATTAGAGTTTTCTTGGATTTGGGCTCATAACATTAAGAGGGACCTCAAACTTTGTCAGGTTTTCAGTCCCAAATTAAGTAAGGACTGCATTCTAAGTCATTCAAAAGAGAGTTTCTTTTTTAAATCTTAAAGGATGTGTAAAAGGTAAGATCCCCCTGTTTCATCTTTCAGTCTCTTACAGAAAATGGCAATGCTGCTTGCTAAAAATGTTGAGCCTCTTTCTCCTTGTTCTTTTGTGTTTCTTGCAGCTGTTCTTGTAGGATAGTAGATGTATTTCCCATTCCTGCCAAGTCTTTGCTTTGTCATATTTGGTCTTTGTCTTTGTTTTGCTTGGTTATATTATCTAATACAGTAATTTTATGGTCCTTTAGTGGCTCCTCTCCACATTTTTTCAGTGTTTTTGAAAATGAGCGCCTATAGTTGTGGGTCCCCCCCCCCCCCCAAAATCTTGGGAAATTTAATATGATTATTGCTTGTTGCCTCCCATTAATTGTGAAAATGATTGATTTTAATAAGGTATTTTATATACTCCTAGATATATTTTAGTCCCATAGATCTGATTTTCTATGTTAAGGATTAAAACAGTTCTTTTTCTTTTTAAGTTGCTTCTGTTAACTTTCATTCTCCATCTTAGGGGCCATTTGAAATTAGAGAAGAATCCTTAGAATTTTCATCCTGAACTTCAGTGTGATCCCAGATTCTTTTTTTATTTTCTACTTTTTACTTTGCTCATAGCCGGTGCCACTTACTATCCCTACTGTGTTGTACTGTCTCTGCTGTCCCTCCTTAGTACTGTGTTGTACTGAGTGTGAGGCTAGGAGACTTGTCTAAATTCAGAATTCTTTGGGGAACAGGAAGGATCAGAGTTTGTTCCTTGCCCATCTCACTTTCATATATGTAAGGCAACCCCATTTTGAGAAGCAGTTTTTAAACAAGGTGACTTAAGTCCATATATAATACTTGACCTGAAGATATTTATGTTGATTGAAATATTTTTCATACTTTGTATGTAAATAATATTTCAAAATTAAATTATTTAAAATCATATTATTTGCCCTTTTGAAGGAGTCCTGTTGTGAATTATTTTATAAAATAGAACCTATTCCCTAATATAGTTTTGGTTTCCCTTCAAATTTTTATTTGCTGGATTTGCATGGGTTGCATATGTTTGGAATTCTCCTTTTCCTAAAAGGACATGTTGAGAAAATTCCAGAGAAGCCTTTGAGGTGTTGGCCCTGCCAAACAGGAATGTTAACATTTTCTTCTCTTTTCTTTAGGTATTTGTGCTATGGAAGTGCTTCCTCTTGCACTCCCCTCTCCACCTCGTCAGTTATCAGAATCAGAAAAGAGTCGGATGGAGGACCAGGAGGAGAATACTCTAAGAGAGCTGCGGTTATTTCTCAGGGATGTGACCAAGAGGCTGGCCACAGACAAGCGCTTTAGCATCTTCAGCAAACCGGTGGATATTGACGAGGTCTTGTGTCAGTAGTGTGCAAACAGTGAAGTTGAACTGGCTAAAAGAAAAATTACTCATACCTTTTTTTTTTTGGAAGGATAAAAAGCAAAGGCATGGATAAATATTAACCCCAGCCTGTAAAACCCAGACAGTAAAATTTTAATCCAAGTGATAACTACTGATGTCATCAGTAAACCTCTGGTGACTTTTACATGAAATTAGTGACCAATTTGTATATGTCCTCTTAATTAGTACTGATCTTTGTTATCTCTTACTCTTCCCTTTAAGAAGAAGATTAAAGGTAACTTCAGTGAAATGTTCATACTAGACTATTTTTATTCCAGGATTAATTCTGTTCTCAAAGTATGTTGGTATTAACCAAGCAATACCAGTTAATATTGGCATTTCCCAAATTGTGTGCACCTTATTGAAAGAGGTGGCTAAAAACCCTGAAATTTGTCTCCCCTATTATGGAAATGCCTGTGACTAATGTGCTGTTTGCAGTTCAGCACATTCTATGCAGTGACAATTATTTTTTTCTCTGTTCCTAGTGGAAAATTTCTCACTTTATATGTGTATTGTTTTATGTCCTGTGGAAGCGTGGTTTGTGATGATGAGAAAAGAAATTTTCCAT
This sequence comes from Lyroderma lyra, assembly GCA_004026885.1. Classification (NCBI taxonomy): domain Eukaryota; kingdom Metazoa; phylum Chordata; class Mammalia; order Chiroptera; family Megadermatidae; genus Lyroderma; species Lyroderma lyra. The sequence continues at coordinate 34,735 of PVJL010009931.1, read as the reverse complement.
TTGGGAACTACTATAATACTGTAGATAAATTTTTTTTTTAATCCTGGGATATTACAATGTGTGGATGAGCAGAACACAATCTTTATTGGCCTTCTTCTTATGGTTCAGATTCCATATTTAAACAGTTTTGGTGTTTTTAGTTTTAATTTTTTCTTCATTTAAAAAAAATTTGAATTATGAAATGATTCAGAATTTTAATGTTGCATCCTCATTGTGAAATCTGTACTTTTGGACCCGAACAGATTTCTTTGGAAACATTCCCTCATCTACAACTTGGAAAATGAGCAAGCATTGTTTTTTACCCTGGCAAGTCAGAAAATACCTCTTTACCCTTTTTTTGGAATAAAGTGACTATCTATAATTTTATTTTATATTTATCCACAACTCATAGTTTTATCCGTTTGATCCTTTCAACAAGCTCGCAAAGTCATTATTATTATTCTTATGTTGCCGCTGGAAATGAACTCTTTGGCAAATGACATAGCCAAGGCTCAGAAGTTTTTTAAAATTCAAAGCTCACATTCTTTACCTTGCATCACAGCTACCTTATGTCTTTTTCCACTGGAATGGCTGGACTTGCCTGATTGGCTTTTGCATTTATCACATACCATTGTATATTTGTGGAGCAGTATTTTTTTCTCCTAGTGTTTTCAGATCATCTTTAAGCTATCAGCCCACTTTGAAGATTGTTTTAAATGTTTATTTTTATTTTGTATTGGGTATGAGACTCTGGCACTTAATTGATAAGAGCTTGCTCCAAAGTTAGCCTCCCATGCTGGGCATAAAAAATTTTGCATTTGCCCAGGAAAATTCTTTTTATTTCTAATGAGAAGGGATCGTTAGGTTTCAAATGCCATCTTTGATAGAGTAAAAGTTTTATAAATGATGGTACAGGCGTGGAAGGGGATAGGAAATGTTGGTCAAATAAAACTCCTATTTAAGGGCTATGTTTTCTTTTGTTCTTTTTTCTTAGGTTCATTCTGTTACTGGTTCTTTGCTCTTAAAGCTGAAGACTTAGGGGTATCTGGGAAGGATAGAGGGGAAAACAAGATTTAGATAACCTAAAACACAAAAATTTATATTCATCGTTTCCCAGCCAGGGAACTACCCACATAAAAAAAAAAAAATTTATATTCAGATAAAGAATTTGTAATGTCTAAATGCCTGAAATTTTATCAGATTCCAAAACAGACTGCAGAGAAAACAAAAGTTTAGAATATAAACATTGAATTTAAAATTAAGCATAAGTGCTAAAATTTTATAATAATAGAAATTTTTATAGTGCTTTATTATTTTTTTATTATTTTTTAAATTTTTTTTTATAGTGCTTTATAATTTATAAAACATTTCCCACATTTTTATGAGGTGTGGCAGGTACCAGAGCTGAGAATCCAACTATCTTCTGAACTATTTCTTATTCAGTATAGCTTCACTATCTCCACTCTTAAGTAGATTGACTGGCTTTTCAGCTCCTTGAGGTTGAAAAATAAATTAAAACATACACATACAACTACCTACAAATGTAAAAACATACATTAAATATGTGTATGTGTATATATACCTATGTATGTGCATATACAAGAACTGTCTGGAAAGTATCCAGACATAAAATTTGAAAAATAGAGGCATTTATGACTGGATTTTTTTCTGGATAGCCTCATGTATGTGTGTGCATTTAAAAAATCAAAGCATCAGTGCCACCTGCAATGAAGAAAACTAGCCTTTAGTTTGTTAGAGAAGAAATCACTCTATCCCCAGAATGTGGTCCTGGACTAACTATTTTTAGGACTGCTTTTGTCTATCAGTCTAATTACTTGATACGAGATTTGCATTGGGGAAGTCGTTAGGTATATAGGTTGGTAGAGCTTTGTTATTGGTCAAGTGATATAAAACATACAATTTATTGGGCAAATCATGACTTAGTATCTTCTATTTTGGGTTATCTCCCAGAAAATTTGCCCATAGAGCAAAATGTATTTTTTGCTTTTAGATTTATTTATATTTAGGGACAAGATCAGTAAATCTTTTACTAATCACAAAAGCAAGAGTTACTTTTCTTATGTTTGTAATGACTTCAGAGGAGCAGAAAACACTTTCCATGAAACTATTCACCCAAAACTTGAAAAGAAAATTTTTTTGTTTAAAGGTATTAAGAGATTTATCTCTAATAATATGAAGAAACATCTATATATTTTTTGATTTTCCTTTTTAAAATACTTTTTGAGGTAACATTTATTGATATTTATTATTGCTTTTACCCATACATTCTCTTCTCAGGTATATCCAAAGGATTAAAAAATATGCTGACACATTGATTTCATATTTCAAGATGAGAAAATTTCACAGTTGCTTTAGATATGACTTGAAACTGAAGCTTTTCATGGAAAGTATGCCATAGTAACTTTAGTAGCATAAGTTGCTCTATAATTTATCCTTGTCTAATTATTTCTTAGATATGTAGATTTAATTTTTAAATAACTGGTTTTATTTTATGTTTTTATGAGTGGATCATATGAAATACCAGAGTAATTTTCATTAAAATATCCTCTTTTTTTTAGGTTTCAGATTATCTTGAAGTAATTAAAGAACCAATGGATTTATCAACAGTAATAACTAAAATTGATAAGCATAATTACCTGACTGCTAAGGATTTCCTGAAAGATATTGACCTCATCTGTAGCAATGCTTTAGAATACAATCCAGATAAGGACCCAGGAGGTAAGGATACATTGGGCAAAGTTCACTTTGGTGATCATTGAGAAGATAGTTTGAAGTTTAAATACTAAAGCATGCCCATGTTTTAGATTGAAAAGTTTAATGACATATTATTGTATTTAGAAACTTTTTGATGAGGAACTAATATACATAGATTATTAAATTATTAAGTTAAATAATGTACTTAAATTAGAGAATTTTATTATTTTAGGCTTTGTGTCTAGTGTTTAGTTTCTTCATTTACTTTCACTTTTTCATTTACTGAGATTCTTATTTTGTTCAGATGAGATGGAAAACAGTAATTGAGAATTTAATTTAAGATTTATTATTTAGTCAACATCACCAGTGCTGATAGACACGGGGAAATTTGAATTTGTGGGAGCAAATTACAGGATATATTAACATATCAAAAGACCCTTTTAGATAGACCTTATCTATTCTATAGATGGTGAATATTTTTATGATATTTTATTATTTTATTGCAAACCCTCATCTGTGTTTTTCAAGACACAGAGGTTGCTGAAACTGTGTCGTAGGTAATGAGAGCATAGGCTTTGGATTTACATACATCTAGGCCTTAGTCCCATTTCTATTATCTTCTAGTTTTTTAAGTTGATCAAGTTAAATCCTCTAAATTTTAGTTTCTGTATTTGCAAAATGGGGGTAATTATTGTACTCATTGAGAGTGGTTGTAAGGATTTAGTGAGAAAATATATTAAATTTTATGAAATCGCCATTTTCACATGATTCAACCTAAATATATTAAAAGCCCTTAGCTTTTAATATATTGCCCTTAGCTTTTAATATATTTAGTGCCTGGGATGTGTAAGTGTTGCTTAAAGATTAGTTGTTTATATTTTTATTCTTGTTATCATCATTCTTGGTTAAATTGTACTTTAATTTTTATAAATTGGTTTCTTAGCGGGTACCTGCATACTTGCTTTTAGAATGACCTTTTATACTTTGTGCATGTTCTATTCCCTGAATCACATTTACAATTTAATTCTATGTTGGAACAAATCTTTGGACTGATAGTGAAAAATGAATTTGAGTGGTGAGAGAAAGCCATTTGAGAAGATCAATCCAGATGTCCCCCCATGTAACTTAATTATAACCCCATTGAATAATATTGTTTTTAAGAATGAAGCAATGGTTTCTGGTGCATGATAACCTTTTACTACCGAATGCAATTGAATAATCAAAGAATATCTCACAGAGTTGACATGGTACACCTATAACTTTCCTCATTCAATGTTTTAGATGCAAAAGGTATGATACATTTCAAAGACATGATTTTGGTTCTGTTCAGATTATTTCATATCTTTAGTTAAAAGACCTTTTTTTCATAGCAACAACCACTTACTATGTATTAGAAAAACAACCTCAGGGTCTGTGTGTAGCAAGTGGAAATTACATGAATGTTGTATTACTTTTACAAGCTCCCATGAGTATTTGGAAGCTTACAGTATTCTGTTTTGCAGAATACATGGCCATTAGGGGAGAAAAACTAGCATATACGTAGAAGGCAAAAGCCAACATTTTAAAAGTTATGCGTGTTCGTGTTGCCTAAGTGTTCATCTAGACTCTCTCCCTTGAGGATGATATGGACAGGAATTAAATATGTTAGCCAGAAGAAATTTCATTTGTAGGTTCTAAATGTGACCAGTATCAGATATTTGACCCTAGTTATTATCTTATAGATATGTGATATATTAGGTTTAATTGTTCCCCATTCTTTGTCTTATAGTGCATCTCTTTGACCCTCACTTGGATTCATACACATACCGTTCATTATTTTGCTAATTTTGCTGAAAATTTAGCCCCAATCTTGCCATATTCTCAAAATCTTCTATTTTATACCAGTTAGGAACAAAGCTCACAGATTTACCCAAGTTTTGGGAGCCCTTTGTGGGCTATGTTTCAGCCAAACTCATTCATATTTTCTTGTATTTGTGAGCATCATGACTAGTTACTGAGCTGGGTGCTAAGAATACACGGATGGCTATGACAGTCCTTACGTCTTGATAGAGACATTCACATCACTAATACATATTGAGTAATTATTGGGTGGTAGGTACTATGCTGTATGTTATAGTGTTAGTTTGCTAGGGCTTCCTCAACCCAATACCACAGGTAGCTAAACAACAGAAACTTATTTTCTCATGGGTCTAGAGGCTGAAAGTCCAAACTCAAGGTGCAGCAGTTTTGTTTTCTCCTGGGGCCTCTCTCCTTTGCTTGCAGATGGCTGCCTTCCTGCTGTGTCCTCACGTCATTTTTCTGCATGCACCCCTGGTATATCCAAATTTCCTCTTGTAGGGACAGAAGTCAGATTGTATTAGGGCCTAGTCATATGATCTGTTTCACCTAAACTATCTCTTTAAAGGTTCTGTTTCAAATACAGTCATATTTTTCAGGTACTACTGGATGGATGTTAGGGTTTCAACATACAAATTTTGGGGGAAAGGAGCATAGTTCAGCCCATAACAGATATATATGCAGAGATAAATAAGCCACATTACCTACTGTCTTAAAAACTCTCACTGTTTTCTACGAATGACAGATATCTAATCATTGGTGATTATAATGGAAAGATTATTAAGGCCTAGAGGTGGCAATTATGAATTTTGTCTTGAGGTGGCAGCAGACGATTACAGTTTCATACGGTCTGTATTAGTAATATGTACACAGTGTGAGTGGAACACAGAGATGAAGACAGCACCTGGATATGACTAAGATTAGGAAGGGCATTCATTCCAGGCTGATAAGAATAGTGTACAAAGGTGTAAAATGAGTGAATGTGGCTGGGGAATATAGTGAGTGCTGTGGAGGAGTGGTGGGAAATTCATCTACTTTCTCCTCACTGAATCTCCATTACTGAGCATCCGTTTGTGAAATAGCCTTTATGTATAAATTGTTTTCAGTCCTGGAGATATATATAAGATACCTATAGCCCACTTAGTGGAGAATCCTTCAGATGAATATCATAGTAAGTATTGTCTTCTTTTAGTTCCCTAGAGGTGAAGGACCTATTGGATAGTTTTGAGACAGAAAGTGACATGATTAAGTGACATGATTTTATTTGCATTTAAGAGTACATAGTATTATAGGTAGTTTTGGGGTAGAGGTCAAGGGAGTGGTGACATGGAGGTTAAGATTCATTTGCCATGGTGGCAGGGATTGAACAGAGACGGTTTAATGACCAACAAATTAGATATGACTGACAGAAATCTAGAATGATGATTTTTTTTGGGGGAGGGGTATGTGGGTAGCTCCCTGGCTGGGAATTGAACCCAGGCCACAGTGTTGACAGCGCCAGCGCCGAAGCCTTAAGCCACTACACCACCAGGGAACTCCCTAGAATGATTCTTGAGTTTTTGGTCTGGATGTTAAGGAATCTGATAAGTAAACTAATAGAGGAATAGGTTCATGGGCAGTGTGGTAAATTTAATTTTGGACGTGTTAGTTTGAGTTGCCTTTGGTACACCAGATAAAATGCATTGTACAGTAGTAAGTTGTATATGTGGTTCTAGAGATTCAAAATTGGGCAAGAGACATGGCACTTAGGCAGTATATAGAATGAGGAGAGAGTATATAGAATGGGGAGCTTGGGGAGCCTAGGAAAAACCTTCCTCTAGGAAATGTAGGTCCCAGTTCTCAACTGTTGGTACTGCCTCTACTGGGAGTGTGTACATGTTTTAGTTTTTAAATCAGTTTTATTGGGGGTAAGTTATGTACAAGAAAACTTTTTATAGTGCATTGTTTTTAAAACTACATGTATTTTTTTAAATCCTACTTATCCTTCAAGGAATATTAAATGTCATGTTCATAAAGAGTTTTCTGATTTCCTTCCAGTGATAAGTAATCCCTTCATCTTGGAATCATAGCACTGTTTAATTTTTCTGAGATGCTTATTATTTCAGTAGTGACTTGTTTAGATATTCTTATCCCTGTTTTAGACTCTAAGCTGATTGAGAACAGGATCTGTATAGGCATCTTGTATGGAGCATGTTCTTAATAAATATGGCCAGTGAGTAAATTTTATCAATTGTTCTTTTGTTAGATACTAACTGAAGAAGTCTCAGATTAGATAGAAATTATAAAATGAAGAAGAATAACATAAGCATATACGAGACAGTAAATACAATAAAAGTTTGTATTTGCAATAATTCAGCATGAAAAATCATCCCATAAAATTAGTTTCTATTAAAATAATATTAATCTTTATAATTTATTGAAAAAAATTAGCTAATATACTTCTGTTCACTCAAATACAAGAGAAACACTGACACATTGAAAGAGTTGTTACTTTCATAATAGTGATTTAATTTTATATTCATCAATATTAATTTTATAGGTATTCATCAGTTTATCCTAATAGCCATTACTTTTTATTGAAGGCAAATATAGGTGGTAATAGATATAAAGAGATTGGGGCTCAGAGAGGTTATGTGATGTGTCTATAAATCCACAAATGTTATGTGTCAACACTGAGGGAATTGCGATCTGTCTTAACTTCAAAGCCAATATGTGTGGTTATTTTTTGCTGTGCTTATGTTACTTTCAAATTTCATGAATTTGGAAATTCTTAAGATCTTAAATTATGAGACAAAGTAAAAGAACTGGTAAATATGTAGGTTTTACTCATGCACAATTTTAAATGAAAGATTTTAAGTGTTGTTTCTATGAGAGAGTCTCTGAACAACCACGCCCAAATGTGCATGCATGTGTACTTTTCTACTTTCATCACATGCTTATAAGGATCCAAGATGACTCCCCTACCCCTCAAAAAAGATGAAGATCCAAGACATGGACATCTCTTAACACCCTGTAAGCTTATGATTCAATGCTATGTATAAACTTAGACACTGTTCTAAATTATAAATAATTATAATGATAGGCACATGAAAAAGCATTGTTTCCTCATCAAATGCTGATGGTCTGGAAAATAAATGCCTTGTCTTGAAGACCATGGGAACGTTTTATGTAATTCTTTTCTTTCGTTCGTTCATTCATTCATTCCCTTCATTGGTGATGGAATGTGGGTGGGAGGCATAGGTTTAAAAAAGCAAAAAATAAAATGACTATTGTTTTATTTTAGAGTGATAATGTGCCAGATACATGGCTTTATATGTAATCTTACCTCTTATTTTGCTTTTTTCAAGCTGAGGTGGAAAGCCAATGGCAGCTGTGGTATTGCATGGACTACAAACATTGTATTATGAGCTTGAAAATATAGTTACTTCTAAGGATGTTCATTGTAGCTTCTTTATAGTAGCTAAAATTTGAAGCGACTTAAAACTTTCAACAATAGAGCAATAAGTTTGAAAACTAAGGTACATCCTACTTTGGATTGTTACACATAGATTACTTGGTTAATACCTCTTTCCTATACTAGTCCGAAAAGGTCCTTGAAAGTGGGGACATGTCTGTTGTGTTCACCACTGTATAGCCATTACCTGGTTCAGTTCCTGGTACAGTTGACAATCAATACTTAATGAATAAATGTTTAGAGAAAATGTATTGAAAGGAAATACACCAATGGTTGCTACAGGTTTGTTTTTATAAGATTTCCACAATGACATATTATGACTTTCTAATAAGAAAAGTCATAAATAAAATGTCTTTGTCTTTATCTATACTGTTTGCCTTTACTAGATATGAAAAGGCAAATGTTGGGTTCTGGTTCTTGATACTGGTAGGACATTAGGGACTTTGATATATTTATTTCTAATATCTCAGAGTTACACAGCCATAGAGGGCACTCACTGTTTACATTGTTTATGATAGAGGACTTCTGGAATAGTCTAAAACAGAGACTCTTTCTTTTAGAACCAATTTTGGGTTTAGTTTACCTAGAAGAGAGTATGTACTTCTCTCCTGGACCTACCTACAATTTATATACCACTTTGCATTCTTTAGCTTAGATCAGGCATGTTTAACCTGCGGCCCAGGATGGCTTTGAGTGTGGCCCAACACAAATTTTTAAAACATTATGAGATTTTTTTGCGACCATTTTTTTAGCTTATCAGCTATCGTTAGTGTATTTTATGTGTCGCCCACGACAGTTTTTCCAGTGTGGCTCAGGGAAGCCAAAAGGTTAGATGCTGCTGGCTTAGAGTATTTTGCTATATTTGTCTCTGTCACGATTTTTAAAGGTCACCCTGACTTAGGATACATTCTTCAGTGCAGTTTTGATCAGTTTTTACTTATGGAGAAAATTATGTAAGATTTTCTGAATTCTCAGTATCCATCTATGGCAATCCTGGTGCTGGGCTTATGGCAGATATATTTTAAATCTTTATAAAATTTTAACTGACAATCATATATTTTTGTTTTCAAAAATAAAAAATAAAGACTTATATTTTTGAGGTAATGAATTGTTAAATAGACTTAGTATTTTGATCTTCCGAAGCACAGTCTTCAGAGAATTATCGACTTGATTGAGTAGCTTATTTTTTCCTTGTTATTTAAATGAACTTATTTCTCACCTAGAACTGCTTTTTACTATTTTATTTTATTTTATTTTTATTGTCAATATTTTTTAATTTATTCATTTTTATTGTTAGACTCATTGGGGTGACATCTGTTAGCAAGGACCACATAGGTTTCAGGCATACAATTCTACAGTGCACTGTCAACTTGATGTATAATAAGTTCACCACCTAATGTGACTTCTCTTTCCATCACCTTATATTTGCATCCCCCCTCATCTCCCACCCCCTCCCCTTTCTCCCCTTCCTATTTTATTTAAATGTTTGTATTCTTTTACTTCTTTTTTAAAGATGCCCTTTGTTAATGCTATTGCATTTGTATGTATAATAAATGCATGCCAACTTTTTTAAACAGATAAAATAATTAGACACAGGGCTTGCACTCTGAAGGACACTGCGCATGCCATCATTGCAGCTGAATTGGATCCAGAATTTAATAAACTCTGTGAAGAAATTAAAGAAGCAAGAATAAAAAGAGGTAAGTTACAGAACTGAAGTTGCTGCTGAGGACCAAGAGGCACTGAATGTCATTGAATGGTGCTTCTTTAGGGTTGCTGGTATTGTGAAAATAGTGCATTTTGAGGCATAGCCTTTACTTAATTTCTGATACTAATATATGTCATGTAAATTTTCAAAGATATTTAAAAACTTTACTTCCTGTGAAAGTTTTAATGTGACAGTGCAAATTGCAGAAATAAAATACTTCTTAGTGAAAATTCTTTTGCAGGAGTCTATCTCTTTGTTAATTATTGATTTCTGTTCTTAAAGGATTTAGATAGGCTTCCGTACCTGAAAAGGGTTTATTTTTCATAAGTTTATATACTCAATACTAGTGGTACTTTTAAAAAGTTTTTAGGAATACTGGTTTTTTTTGTTTGTTTGTTTTGTTTTGTTTTTTACCCATTGAAGTTTATAAGCAATTTTGTTGAGATAAACACAATTAGCAAATATGGTTTGTTCATTCACTAAAATATTCTATCCTTGAGGAACTCACACTGTAGTAGGACAGTGAAATGTAAAACAGATCAAGTGCAGGATAGAACAATCGCTGGTTGAAGTGTGTTTATAGCACAGAGGCAAGACCTCCTGGTAGGGAACCCAGTGTTTTGATTATGGTTTGTGGAATGAATATGTAATAGGTGTATTGTCTCTAGTGGAATAGAGGAAGGGTGGCAGTGACAGAGGAGGAGGCAATTGTAAGCACAGCAAACGATAGCATGGGTAACGGCACAGGGCTGTGAAGTGTTGTGGTGTGTGAAGACAAGTGCAAACTGGTATTGCTGCAGATGTACAGAATGGTGAGAAGTAGAGCTCAAGAGGTGGGCTGGGCCAGATCACTTCACTCATGTGTGGGATGCAAAGCTGAAAGCAACAAAGAGACAAAAACTCATGGGCACAGTCAGTAGTTTACTGGTTAGTGGTTACCTGAGGGTATGAGGGAGGTGGGTGGGAGAGAAGGGCGAGGTCTCAAATATAGGGTGATAGAAAGAGAACTGACTCTGGGAGATGAACATATAACACTACACATGTTATGATGATGAACATATAACACTACACAGGTGATGCATTGTGGAATTGTACACCTGAAACTTAATGTAATTTTTACTAACCAGTGCCACCCCAATAAATTTAACTATTAAGAAAAAAAACCCCCAAACAAACAGAAGAGGTGAGCTGGGTCCAGGATACTGAAATTATGTAGACACTTTCCTTCTACTTCCTTGGAGAGGCCCTCCTTGGTGACCTAGACTAATAATGCTCTCGTCACCCTAGCACTTGGCATTTTGTCATTGTTTTTGTTCTCTTTCCCTACTGCCTTATTTGATGCTGTGAATGTCTTGTTTATAGCTCTACTGCAGTCCCTAGAACTGTGTCTAGTACACAACAGACTTTCTATAAAGAACTTGAATGAATTGATGCCATGCTAAAGAGCTTGGACTTTATTCTGTAGGCCAGTGTTTTTCAAATGGTGTGCCTGTTAACCACATCAGCTTAGACCTAGTGAATTAGACTCTGTGCATAGTGAGGCTGAGAAATCTGCACTTGAACGAAGTATTCAAGAGGTTTTTATATACACTGAAGTTTGAACCATTGCCATAGTCAGTAGGAATCATTGCAGTATTTTAAGCACTGGGATGAACTGGTAGATTGCTTTGGCAGCTAGAAATAGCAAGGTCTCATTGTGGAGGGCAGAAAGAGGAGAGACCAGTTAAAAAACTGTTAGAGCCAGTTTGGGAAACAGTTTAGCAGTTCTAAAGTGTTAAAGATAACATTTACCATACAACCAAGTGATTCTACTCCTAGGACTCGATCTACTCAAGAGAAATGAAAACATATGCCCATATAAAGACTTATATATGACTGTTCATAGCATCACACCAACTAAAAACTGGAAATAACCAAAATGTTTGTCAGCTGGTAAATGGGTGAGCAAAGCAAAGTGTATCCTGCAATGGGATACGGCTCAGCCATAAGAAGGAACAAAGTACTCATGTGGCACAACATAGATGAACTTCAGAAACATTCTGTTAAGTGAAAGAATTCAGTCACTGAAGACCACATATTGTACAATTCCACTTATAGGGAATGCTCACAAAAGGCAAATCTATAGAGAGAAAAAAGGATTTGTGGTTGTTTGGGGTAGTTCCCTAAAATTGGGTTGCTATGGTGAATGCACAGTTCTCTATATTTACTGAAAATTTAATTGTATGCTAAATGAGTGACTTTTATGTTGTATAAATTCTATGTTAATAAAACTGTTGGTGGCGGGGGTGCGGGTGGAGAGGCTGTTGGAGTAGTCCAGAGTTTTAATTAGTGAGATGGGGATGAAGATAGAATTAATGTAAGAGAGATGTGGCTGCAGGGTTGGAGGGCATTGTGAAGGGAAGGGAAGGAAGAATCAAAATTGGCTACCGTGTTACTGGTTTAATGACTTAGCTGATGCTAATACCACCAGTAGTGATAGGAAATCTATAAACCATATTTTTTTTGGGGGGAGGGGGAATAAACTAGTTATCTTTAATTTGACCTGTCTTTAAGATCTCTGTAGTTGGAGATATCACATAGGCAGTTGGCTATGTGATCAGAAGCTCAAGAGATGTTTGGGATAAAGATGTGGATTTGGGAATTATTATATAATGCTACCATTATATAATGGAAGCTGAAGGCATGATTGATGCTTTGTAATGGAAGGTATAGATTAGAGTGAGAAGAAAGGGGTTCCAGAGACAACTGTGGGAAACATCAACATTTATAGATCACACAGAAGAAAGAAATCAAGAAAATTGAGATGGAATGGTTACTCTGACAAACATCAGTGCAGGAAAATGAGCTTACCTCATGTGATGTGACAGGCAGCTAATATCAGATGGAAACAGTTCATGTCAATGGAGTTTACTGGCCCAAGAAACACACATTCTAAGATAACAGAAATGACAACTTTTAGACAACATATAATTTTATTGTTTCATAGTCATAATAATGTGAAATATGTTTCTTAGCAAATTAAAATGAGTAAACACAGGGCCCCTTTGGGGATTAAGTATAAGCATGGCCTGCTCAGTTATTTTATTTTTATGATTTTATACCTAGTTTCTTTCCCATCTTAAAACAAGATACTGTTTTCATCCGAATTATAAACTATCCAAGTATAATTAATGACTTTAAAACTCAGTTCTGTATTTCAGACTTTCTTTTTTAAACCTCGTTGGTTTATGTAGCTGGGAATATTTAAATAGGTATTGCTTATCTTCTGCTTGCAGGCTTATCGGTAACAGCAGAACAAATAAATCCTCATGGTACTGGAGCTCGGAAGACAGAAACTAGAGTTGAAGAGGCATTTCGGCACAAACAAAGAAATCCAATGGATGTCTGGCACAACTCTGCAAATAAATGTGCATGTGAGTCTTTGAGATCATGTTATCCAGCAGTGGGGACAACTGAGAATGATACACATTTCTTAGGAACTGGGTACACAAACCAAAGCCCTGCTACTTCCCCACAGCTCTTCTAATCTCTTTTTTCAGAGGTGAAGAGCTTGCGGGGTAAGAGACTGAATCAGAAATGTATTTCTCTAACCTTATTTGCTTCTTTCTATCCTCATTCAGTACTTGTTGTTGTAATTGAACTAAGTTTGAATATTTTTAGTTTTAAACTGGTTTTTTGGGGGTAGAGATGTGGAGCCAACAGACTTTATCTACCCAGTCTCCGACCCCAACTTCTTGCTGTGTGCTGTGCAGGATGCTCTCTTTATGGTAGAAGATGGACATTCTGACTGAAGAGAGTGATGGTAGGAAGTTGATTTTTCGGAGAGAATATTTTTTGCCCAGTTTGAAAAATCTGTAAGCCTTCTTTTATCTAGTTTTGTTTAAGTGAGGTATTTAGAGAGGGAATATTCAGTGTCTATGTTTTCATCATTTTTCCTCATTCATGGTGATTTATAAAATTTCTAAAAGACAAATGTTCAGAAACATAGCATCTTTCTAATTTAATACTCACATTTCACTGAAGAAAGCCATCCTTGGAAGATGTATGCTGTCCTTTCAGTGTAAAGGTGGTAATATTTTTCCAACTCTCAGTAAAACTGGCTACAGTATGTTCTTTTACCAGTGTTATTGAATTTGAGTGAATCAATACCTAGTTTTTTTAGCTTGTTCTCTCTGTGGTAAGTGGCATTCATATGTGAGAAAATTTGAAGGCCTTATGGTGCATTTAGTTCCATGAAACTGACTGAAGTTCTTTGGCCTGTTGTACCTTGGCGCACGACCTGGATTATGTAACACAGCACTCTAATTTAAACCTTAAAATCCTTTACGTTCTCTGCACCAGAAACAAAAACACTTCGAATAGTGGCTTTAAGCAGTTTAAGTTACTTTAAATATTAAATGTTTCTTTAGTCTGCAGATGTGAGTTTTGTTTCCTCTTACCAGTAGAGGGCATATGTGACTCATCCTGTGTCTGTTTTGTATTAACTTACTTAAATCATAAATCTAAATGTTCCTAAAGCAGAGTTGCTTTCCTAAGGTCTTAGTTTGAAAACAAACTCAGGGATGCTATAAAAATTGACTCTAAAGATTGTACCTTCAAATGGGCTTTTCACACACAGCGCCCCTGAAAAAGGATTTGGTATATTAAAGATCAGTTCCATAAATACATACTCCTGCCACGTGCCGGGTGCTGCGGAGGTGCAGCAGTGCCTAAAACAAGAATCCCTGTTCTTGTGGGGCTTATATGATGTTTCTTCTGTTTTACCAAAACATACTAGGCATTAGAAGTAGTTACATAAGGAGGGGAAAATATCTCTAGTTTGACCTCCTCCCAAATGAAAACATTTTCCCTGTTCTTTGCCAGTATCAAAGCATTAGAAAAGTAAGTTTGCTTCCTTAGGGCTCCTGGCCTTTGCTTAGTGTACAGCATAGCAGGCTGTTGGGCTGGTTTTTGATTGAGCCGACTTTAGCCTCTTCTAGAGTTCCATGGCTTAAGGAGGAAAGAAAAGGGGAACCACTTGTACTTTTGGTTACATGGCTGAAAAATAAGTGAGGCCACAATGTCAGTAGTGACTTGTCAGGTAGTAAAAACCCAACTTCTCCACCTTTTAGAGAAAGAGCAAGCTGAATATTTTTCTTTCACTTTTAATGTGGCCTGGATTAGTTTTTTCTTGTAGTTAGTGGAATGCTTATGAATATCCATCACTTTAGCCTGTGCACAGCTTTTAACAGTAGACTAATGCAGAAATTTCTTCTCCAGTTACCTTGTAACCATAAATTGTAAACAGAAATTAATGGAGGGAAAGGAGTGGAGAGATGATTCTAATGATATTACTGTTTTGAAGACACAATGTATTTTGAGCCAAATGACTAACTTGAATTTTGGAAATGATTTCAGCAACCTTTAGATTTATTCTTAGATAAGAAAAAAGAGTAATATGTCTGGCACAACTTTGCAAATAAATGTCCATTTCTCGTAAATACCTTGGTGTCTTTATAGAAACTCCATATGGATTAAAAAAATGAAAGGATGAAAAAAGTATGTAAACACACTGTACACTGCTGATAGGTCATAAGTTCATATTAAGCAGTGGCATATAAGAAACAAGGGTTGTCATAAGACCATATTCCTTTCTACTTGTCTTTCAAAAGCAGTTTTTTAAGTTGTGGATTAAACACAGTTTTACACTTAGTGATCTCTGTGTTTTATTTTTAAAATGTCTTTGCCAAGGATGCTTTTCAACTTTTACATATTAAAAATATATATTGATTTTTAAAAAATTAAGCCAGACTTGACATTATTTATATAGCCTTGGAGAAAATAAATTATTTTTGCCTTGATGGCTTTCAACAAACTAGTAATTTGAATTTAGTGTTCGACACCAGAACAGATAGATCTCTAGCTTAACTAGTTTGCTTTAATAACTGTTTAATTTAAATTTATTTATGTAGCTGTCCCAAATTGCAAAATCAGTGTTAACTTTTTGCTTATTTAAGGACAGTGAGGTAAAGTTGTATAACCAACTGCCTTTGATGCACATATGGGAAATTAAAGGTTCCTGGGTCAAGTATTACCTGGAAGTACGAGCTACCTACTCATAAAACTCATAACTAGTTTCTAGCATCTATGAGTATAGTCCTTACAACTTTTGTAGATCTCCCTATTCATGTAACTGACCAAATATTTATTTTCAATATTTTGTTAATGTTGTTGCCACGTTGATATGAGTAGGCTTAATTTTTCTACATATTTTCAAATAACAACTTTGCAAGAAATTCATGTTGCTAGATGAACCATTTGTGGTAGAAGAGACTAACAGTTAGCTAACCACATTGTCCATATAACCATCATAGGGCTTGTATCCATGACCATATTGATTGGGTGATTCTTTTGGAAGGAGAGACAGCAGAGATTTCTTTGGAGGGAAACTTTTGTAATTATTCTGTTTTGATACACTGGATCATGCCTTTGTTTCTTTTCATGGTTTAGGTGCTTTTGGGTAATCTTAGTGGCAAAACACTCCCCTTCTTCGTGGAAATCCAGGGCTGTCACCCCAAACCTTCCAGGCGGCCTGGTAATGTGGTCCTTCCCTAAATGTGTATATTACATGCTTTGTCCCTGGATGTTAGGAATTCGCACCAGGCAGAAAGTAGAATCTAGGGTAATAGAAAAAAAAAAATTAATGCTGCAGAAACTCAAGTAGGAAGTACATTTAAAAGGTTTTTCATTCTTCAGAGTTTATCTATGACTTCACGTCCATTCCTCTTGTAGTTGTGAGGATTAGCATGGATGTCAAGAGCTAAGTAGTTTTTGCTTGTGTGTTACACTGGTATGGGTTTACTTTTGAGTCTTACTTAATAATCGTTTGTAAAACAAATATTGCACTCCAAACTCTACATATCTTTTTTCCTCCCTTGTAAAATAGTTCGAGTTCGGAGAAAATCAAGGCGGCGCTCACAGTGGGGAAAAGGAATTATTAAGAAAAGGAAAGTCAATAATTTAAAAAAAGATGAAGAGGACACCAAATTTGCAGACTATGAGAACCATACGGAGGGCAGGAAATTGCTAGAGAATGGAGAGTTTGAGGTAAACACTGACTGCCATGAAGAAAATGGAGAGGAGACTGGAGACTTATCTATGACCAATGATGAATCGTCATGTGACATTATGGACATGGACCAGGGGCAGAGGCTCAACAATGGAGTGGGCACAAAGGAGAACTTTGCATCTACCGAAGAAGAAAGTTCAAATGAATCTCTACTCGTCAACAGCAGCAGTTCTCTAAATCCAGAACAGACACCTGGAAAAGAGCCTTTCCTTAAAGGAAGCTGTTTAAATGGCGAGGCCTCCACGGACAGTTCTGAAGGAATACCAGTTCTGGAGTGTCAGAATGGCAAAGCTGAAGTAGTTGCTTTCTGTGGTAGTGGAGATAAATGTAGTACTTCTGAACAAAAGATTCTTCTGGAGGACCAGTCAAAAGTGAAACCAGAAACTTTGAATGAAAATCTTGGAGATGATTCCGAGAATCCAGAGGCACTGGAATGTAGCAATAATGAGAAGTTAGACCCTGGCCCCGATGGGGAGACGAAAGATGCAGAACTGGATAAAGAAGGTAGAGCTAATATTTTAATGAGTCATCTGAAATTTTAAACTCCGGAGTTAATTAATTGTATATTTCATCTGGTCTGTAGTAGCAATAGTTGATAAATAATTATACTCCTTTGTTAAAGTTTTTAACACTCTTCCCTAGAGAAGTATACGTATGCATACTAAATTTTGGTGAACGTTTCAGAGGGTTTATGATCCAGAATGCATTGATTTCCTGGCCGCTTGTATTTCTGGCTCCCACCTGATTATCATCCTTGTCCTCATGGATTCATGAGTAAAAGCTGAGTACATCCACAGGTGTTAAGAAAATGAAATTCTGAACAGAAGAATTATTGGGGTGGGGTGGCATGGAGGTGGGAGTGGTCTGAGAAGACCACTGTGGCATGTGGTATGTTCAAGTCCTGTTGACTGACATTAGATTACCACTCCTGTTTGTTCTAATCATGTGATTTGAGCTAATTACCAATACTCTACAACCCTGATTTTTATCTTTTAAATTACACTTGAGAATAATGGTGTCACTGTAGGGATTACGTAAATCATGTGTACTGTCACCTCTCCTGGTACCTGGCACATACTGAGGCATATTCATTCCAGGCAGTCACTGCTAGGTGAACCTGCGGGGTATTTAGTCTAAGAGACTCCATTGCTTTGAAAGCCCAGTTGTAAGGGAAAGTAGCAGAACCCTCATTGTCCACCTGCCCTTGTTCTGCTTCCGGCTTCCTATGGCTATGCGATTCTTTTAAGAAGAAGCATAAAGAGGGTGTTAAGGTTTCCTAGCCCTGCTTTATCGTTAATCTGTACCCCTTAGTGGGGCGGGGTGAGTTAGAGATCTGCCTTGTTCAGTATACAAGGTCTGGCACAAATAATGCTCCTTCTTTATGAGCTGGTAATCTGTACCCCATCTTTTATTACAAAATCATAAGCATGTATTATTTGTAATAAAAGATGGGGTACAGATTACCAGCTCATAAAGAAGTTATGATTTTGTAATAAAATTATGACTCAAGTCCGGGTGTTACTTCTGCTGGATCCTGTACATTTTCTTCCTGAACAAGGTACTCTTATACTAGACTATCTTGAAATTGTATCAGTAAATTGTGCTCTCTAAATTTTATGGAATACATAGCGTTAGCCTAGGATTTGGGTTAGGTGGGAAAAGTGTTTTGTTGCCACTTTTTTGGAGGGGGGTTTTTTGGGGGGGTTAGCTCTAGCAGAATTAGGAAGTAGGAAGGTATCATTCAAAGTCTTGGAATTCTTTCAATGGATAAAGAGAGATGCACTGTTCTTAAATACTACTTGTTGGGAATTTTTCTTAAACATTTAATAATAGAAAATAGTTTTAAGAGCCCTACTTATTCTGGGCTCACACAGGCAGAGTTTTAGTAATGTGTTAAGCTAGGGTTCAGTAATGAATGGGACAGAGTGGGAAAGAGAGAGAGCTGTGAGGCAGAATGGGTGTGTGGGGAGAGGTCATTTGTATGTGCTACTTCAGTGTGAGATTCTGGTAAGCATGCAGAAAAAGTTTAAATTAATATTATGTTCAGTTGGTGAGGCAAAAGTGTAAAAAGGTATTTGTTGTGTGAAAGCTTGACCTGCAGGTCTCATTTTTAACTGTCGGGGCAGTGTGACCTGGTGCAGTGGCTCCTAATTGAAGTTCTCAAGCCTCTGGGAGTCCATGGGTGTAGTAATGAGGATCAGTATTGTCTTAACAAAACTCCTAGCATATGTTAATTGAACTATAAGTCAGTCTTTTCACTCTATTTTCTATTTTCATTCTGTATAAAATTTCTTTGATGTATTGTGGTGTATGTTTTTGAAGGCAACATTTTGATCCTTTTAACTATCTGCATAGCAGGCATTGATGAGGAATTGTTTGAAGACTTGGGAGTAGAGAACTAATGCAGAAGGGAGGAGGGCGGTTCTCCTCAGTGTCCCTGACGTGGGCCAGGTCCTGTATGATGTTCTGAAATAGGTGAAGCTTGTCTTTGTGTTCCTTCCCTCTCGGCCTCCTCTTAGAGGACTCCTACTTAGGGGCTGATGGTCTGCCTGCCCTCTCTACCCCGGAAAGTGCCTGGTGCTGTCACATTGTGCTCAGCCACCTCAAAATTCTTTTCTTTTGCTTTCCCCCAGTATGGCTAGTCTTAGTGAGATGTTAGGAGGAAAGTAATTAGATTATATTAATTCACTCTAAGCTAGGAAAGGTCACTAGCCTTACTATACTTTTAAAGGGTCTCTCTTTTTAAGAAAAAATGTTATATAATCCAGATCGATTTATAATAGAATTCTAGACAGTGTAACAGAAAAACAAGAAATTTCAGGCAGTGTTGAGAAAAATGTTGTGCAGTAGGAGGCAGATTCGTAGACAGGTTAGCCTCACTTTGTGTTAGTATTTCTTCCCATTCTGAAAGCTCCAAACTTTAAAGTGATAGCTACGATAAAGAGAGTGTAAGTTGTTTAAGTTAGTGCTTAGAGGTAAAGATTGCTTTTATCTTCCTTTTAGTGGTTATAGTTACTAGATGGTATTCTAGTGTGACTTGGCTTTCATAGTTGTACTTCAGTTCTCTTTGAGTTACTTACTCTTACCAAATAAAAATTACTTATTATTTAAAGAATTCATCTTTATTCCGAGAAGGACTTGCGGTGGGTAAAGGAATTTACAGTTGTTTAAGCCTGATTTTTCTTAACTTACTTGCTGGAGTGCATTTTTTCCCCTCAATTGTAGGTGCTTGTAAAGTAAAGAAATACCGTAAGTTAATTTTAGAGCAGGCAAAAACAACAAGCCTGGAACTGGTTCCGGAGGAGCCATCTGAGCCTGTGCCACCTCTTATAGTTGATCATGAGAGACTGAAGGTAAGCGTCCCTATTCTCAGTCAATTTTAAGTGAATGGAAAGAAATTTGAATGTGTTTTGTAGACAATTGAGTAAAACTAGTTTAGGGTAATCTTTTGCTTTAAGTAGGAATATGTGTGCTTTGGGGCTTCTACTAAAAAAGAGTTATGTGTGTTTTAAGGGCTTTAGAAATATGAGAATAGTCTTGGTAATAAACTAAGCCCTAAATTTTCTAAACTCGGGTATCACTATTTCAATATAACCTATAATGTCCTAGTTATTTGAATATACTGTTTCACTTTGAACAATGAAGTCAAACTTTATTTTATTCTCTTGTCTTCTAATTTTTCTTAGAAATTGCTTGATTTGTTGGTAGATAAAAGCAACAATCTGGCAGTTGATCAACTTGAGAGATTATATTCTCTTCTTAGTCAGTGCATCTATCGTCATCGTAAAGATTATGACAAATCACAACTTGTAGAGGTAAGTGCTTATTAGTTTATCTGTAGAATAAACAAATACGTATTCTTTGTCCCAAAGAAAAGAGGAAAGAAAAGCTATTTTAGTCTATATCTTTTTACCAAGTAACTGAGGAATGTTTTGAAGATTTAAGATTAGAAGAATCATTAAGAGCTGTAGTAGTTTGAAGAAGAAAGCCTTTCTGTACCATTTTGTCTCGGGACAGAAGTAAAAGTCTTTTTCTTTATCAGAACACAGAAATTCATGGTTCTTGGTTGGCACATACACAAAATAGCATGTGAGGATTCTCCTGTCCCTTGCTCATTAGTGACTTCAGTGACTAGGTGTACCACTGAGACCTGTTGAGTGTGGCATGTCCTCTTGGTCCTTACCACTGGCCCTAGGCAGTCACTGCTGATGAAGAGGAGTTGGCTTGGGCATTGAGACCTGTTGGCCACCCCCTTAATGGTTGGAAAAAAACTTAAAAGTCTTCTCATTTAATTAGATCTAGTCATGCAAAATAGCCATTTGAAGCAGTGGTTGTCCTTTTGCTTAGACAGTTTAGAGGTAAACTGTTCCATGTCTAGACACGTGGGCCATAAGAAAGTTCATAAATATGATCTCTGTTCATGTAATTTACATCAGTTAGCCAGATTTCTGTTTTTTGAGGTCATCTGAGCACATGTAATCCCTCATACCCATTAAATGGCTAAGTGATGTAGACTTTTTGTTCATTTTGCCTGTTAGTTTGTGTATCTGGTAGTCTAGTTATTAAGTGTTATTTATTGAGTACCTACAGTTCCAGATCCTGTGCTAGGTTTGGGATTCAAAAAATGAATAAGACAAAGCTCCTGCTCTCAAGGAGCATTTCTAGTATATTAAAGATTTCTATGTAGAGGATGTGATTTTCCATGTGTAATAAGGAATATTGGACTTAAAGCAAGATAGCATTTAAAAGTTATCACATTTTTATGTGATTATAAAATGGTAACATTTTGGTCACAATTTTATGAATCTATATTGTCATTATTATACAATATATAAAAAATAACAAGAAAGCACAAATGAGAAAATAAAAACATCACCCATATCCCCACCTCTAGTGGGAACTAGTCAGGGTTAATCTTTTGGAATAATTTCCATCCTTCAGCAATGTCTAGATGCACACAGAATTTTTTAAAGTATGTGAATATGTATTTAAAAATGGAGATCATATTGTATGTTGTTTTATAACCTGGCTTTTTTCCTGTTCAGCAATATATTGATGAAACTTTTAGCAGGAATTATTTTGATTGATCATACAGGAGAACTTCTTGATCAGATGATAATGTGTTAGTATGGCCTATTAGTTCTACAAAGATGTAGATTATAATTTCTTTGGAGGTTTAAAGGGAGAAAGGAAATCAAAATGTCTTAGATATATTTGATAGTTTTCAATCTGAATGAAATGTGTGGGGTAAAATTCTTTTTTTTTCTAGAACTTCTTTGTTCACATCATTGGCATTTGATTAGCTTGAGTGGATTGAATACTCTTCAGCAGTGAAACATCTTTCAGTATGGGACTTAACCAGCACCCTTTTTTCTAGGGGCCTCGGTTAGAGAGGGAAGGGATGTGTAGCAGAATCGAGTCAGTGGCATTCCTGGGGGTGGTAGTGGAAGTGTCTTCTGGATTCCCCCCGCCCCTCAGTTCTGGTCGAACTGAATAGCAGTCAAATCAGGTTGTATTCTACTTCTGGTACAAGTTTTATTGCACTGAATGCATTTTTTATTTGTGAGTTAGTCAAATGTAGTGAGTAAGGAAGAGCCTAGGCTCTGGAGTGAGGCCACCTGCATCCAAGTCCTGACTCTGCTATTGTATTAGCTGGCAAGTTATTTATATAAATAAATTTCTTAGCACAATTACCTGGCATAAGAAGTACTCATCAAGAGTTACTAGCATCATCCTCATAAGCCTAAATATAAAATAGGAGGCATTTGGAAGAGTCTAGGGCAGGTTGTCTTACAGAGTAAGCTGTTTTATTATCAGAAGAATATTAAGCTTAACTTGTATCTAAAATTCTTTAAAAAGTTAATATAAAGTGAATTTTCCCATAATACCCTTGTCTTTCCTTTAATAGACAACATGTACTTTTTTCCCCTCTTATAGGAGATGGAAAGAACAGTTCATATGTTTGAGACATTCCTATGAACTTTTCAAGATGAGTGGTTTATCCCCTCCAATCTGCTCCTGACAGAGCAGTCTTCTGAGCCATTCAATTTCAAATTGCACCAATTACGTGCAGAGCCTCGGTGTAAAGTGCTCTCTCACTCATTCTTTCTCTCTGTTGAATTTGGTGCTATTGTCTCAGGTACCTGAAACCAACCAGCCTACAAGAACCAAACAGAACTTCAGAAACATGTATTTTCCACGAATAAAAAAATACAACCCCACAGATTGGAGATTATGGTGCTACAGAAACTGCTCGCACTTCTGCTCCTCTTTTGATGCACTCTTTTTTTTTGGAGACTTCTGTCTTAGGGAGCAGACCAGCAAACACGAGAAACTGGATGGGCAGTTCTAACTGTGTCGAATTGTTTAAACAGTGGGCAACCTGTTATTTTTTTCTTTCTCCTTTCTACCCCCTTTATCATATTTGTTTCTATTTTTTTCCTCTGGGTAATGAACTGAAACCTGTTTAAGAGTTGGCTATGGTATATTCTGGTGGGAAATTGAAGAAACTGGATGAAATTAGATTAGGCTCTTTAGAACTGCCTTTAATGTGCCTTTTTATTCATTTGAGAAAGATAAGGCTAAACAAAGGATGGGCTTGTTTGTAGCAAATGAATTAGGATGTTTTCTTTGATCACAACCTTGAAAATAAGTTTTGATACTCCGTGTCATTAAGAGGCAACCATTGTTTTGGTATGAAATGCCTATCTTGTTTTCGAAACTCAACCAAGACATGTGTTAAGCCACGTAATACACTAAAATGGTAAGTTTTCCTGTATGGTCTGTTTCTGTTTATGAAACATGTAATAAAACAACAACAACAAATAATCCACAGTCCACCAAAAACCCCCATATACTTTTCAGTATTGATGACCAGAAAATAAATAGATAGTAGCTATTCTTTCTTCTGTCAGTGGCAACTTAATAGTTACTCATGTTTGAGTTCCCAGAGAAAAATGATTTTCATGTATAGCAAATTGTTACTGTTTTGTTTTAAAGCCAGGACTTGCCAAATGGACAGAAAAGAGGAATTTGTCAGAAGCTCTATAAAATTAATTTTCTATATGCATAGTTGCAAGTGAGCTCTGGTGTGGTACTTGAATAACAGTATTAATGTTTAAATCCCTTACCATAAGCTTAACCTTCACAACTATTCATTTTGATTAGAACCCATTTTGGATCTTGTTCAGTGATTTCTGGGAGTTGTACTTACCTAAAATTAATTATGGATTACTAATTTTACAAAAACTTTCTACAAATTTGGAGACACAATCTAGGCAGTTGCAAAGAGGCAAAGGGAGTGCAGTGACATTTTTTTATCAGATAATTTTTAAACAAAACAGTAGAAAATTTTGACAAGTTGGCTTAACATTTTCATTCGTTATAGCTGTTAGCTGCAGGTGTGTCTTTCCAATATATGCAACACATGTAGTTTGGGTTTTAATTAGAGCGAATGGTCTTGGACTACTGCAGAGATACTGAGCTACCTCAGCTTTTTGTATTTTAGTTACCAACGGTGTTTACAGAGTCCTGTAATCACTTTGCAACCGTTTACGTGCTGAAGCTAAGGTACTTGTCTCCTGTCTCTGGCTGTTTGGAGTGTGCTGGATCCCAGTGCAGAAAGCATGCTGCGGCCGTAGGCTATTGCAGTAATCCTAAGTGCTTCTTTGCATTGACATTAACATTTTACGCTTTCTAATTCCAGCTTAATTTTTGAAAAATGCCACTTGTTTTCTTTATACCTAGTCTAAAATTTTCATAATATTCAGTTAGTCACATAATTCAAGATGCTACGCGTGTAGACACACTGTATTTTTAAGGTGGGCAAGTGCGATTAACGATGAACCATTTTAAAGGGGAGGTTATTTGAAACCTCTAATTTGATTATTGGGAGGATTTTCATGCTTTCTTCAGTATTTATTACATCATACCAGTTTGGACTATTTTACTGTCTAATACATTAGCATTTTGTATTTTGATGGAAATTGTTACAGAATTTAAAGATTTGATGAAGAAATAAGATGTAGCAGATTTTTTGTAGCAAGTTTCTGGTAAAAGGGTTTTTTGCAAGTCTCAGGTTCTTGCTGCACTATTTTTTTTTAAATATTTATTCCAGTTACTCTAATTCAGAAGCATTCTGTTCAAGTAAACAGCAGCACTTGTGAAAGGAAAAATAAAACGCACATGTTCTTAGTAGGTTACTAAATTTGTACAAGTTAATTAAGAGTTTAGTCATCAATGAGTTTGACAAAGGAAATTTTATTTATGTTCAGCATTAAAATGCTTCCAAAAGATCAAGTTTTTTTAATTTTAATCTTGATATAGATGGAGAAATAGGAGGCAACCTCAATATGATAGGAACTGCCACTTTGAACAGTTTAGGTCTTAAAGAGAAAGCCAATCTAATGCCAAGGGGAGAGAAATGAGCTGAAATTGTACCAACTCCTCCAGCCCCCTTGCCCCCAAAAGAAACACACTATACAAGTTTTGCTTATTTTACAGATATCTGGTGGTTCTATAGCTTAAAGCAGCTTGTGAAATTATCCAAGTGGACTCAATTTTGTTTACCTTTCTGTAAGTTCTTAATTTTTGCTGTATAGCATTGGCAAAACTATGTGCAAATTGACCTCTGTTCTTTTCCTATTGTGAGCATTATAAATGATGAGCTCCTGTGTAAAACCTTGCTCTCAGATCAGTGAAATATGTATCGCAGCACAGCCCAACAATAGTTAATGCTCAGCTGTGGGGACCATGGGAGCTTTTTGAAGATGATGGAACCGCACTAGGATTGAAAGTGATGGCTGTGGAGTTAATTGTGTTTTTGAGCTTGATTCTCACCTGTGATTAATTTTTTTGTTTTGTTTATATGTCCTTTCATGACTTGATTTTTCTCATATGCCAATGTATGTGTAGGTTTACTGGATTTTTTTTTAGGGAGTGGGGTGGTTATATCTTCCCACTTTTTGATTAAGTTGGTTCAGCTATGGTGCTATTCAAGTAGGTATTGTCAAGTGTCAGGTCCCGTAGCTGAATGCCATTATTATAATTATTTGTAATCATGTTGTAAGCTTGGATTTGGGCTTGTATTCTGCATCTTTTGTATTTTGTACATTCAATTATTTAGACTTTGGGAGTCCTCTTTGGTTTCAGTCATGTATGTCTACTTTGTAGATTTAAGTAAACTTCATCAATTATGGTCTATTTTGGGTTTGTAGTTTAATTTAGAATTGTGTTAAATTGATGTTTTGCATTTGACTTCATTTTAGTTTGAAGTAAATTATTTAATTTTTGAATTCTGGAATTTTGAACATTTACTGTAATTTGTAATATAACTGCTGTGAAATACTTGAATAAAGATGACAAGAAAAACCTGTCTTTCTTTAGCTTAATTATGATTACTTTTGGCTGCAAACGCAATGCTGCTTTTCTAGCTGAATTCATATATTTTGCAGCTAGGGCATACTGATGTTTATTAAGCATTCAAAAATCTTGATATGTTTCTTTTAGATTTTTAGTAGCTCAGTATTTTTTAGTGAAAAGATTTTGTGTTGAGAAAGTATTTTAATTTCAGTTCAAAATTATCTAAAATATGCTGTGTAGAAGCAAATGGATTACTTCTGCAATTTGTTTTTCTAATTGGAAGACAGTGCTACAATAGACAGTCGAGTAGTATAAGTTAACTTATTTTACATAGTTTTTCCTTTGATCGTCACATAGCTTATCAGAAGACTTTGAACAGTACATAGACTTTAAATATGGAGAGAGATTTCATACAAGAATTTTCAAGGGCTTGTTGCTTAAAGTGAATAGAATGTTCTTGGGTTTAGATTGTCTATGTTTCTTCTGTCTACTGTGAAACACCTTTTCATGTTTCAAAATTAGTATATTTATCTGCCTCAATATAAAATGTTACTTTCTTAGTTTTTATTTATTTTTTGAAGCACAGTGAAAAGGAACTGGTCACATTTGGGTAAGACTTTACTTTTCTTGATTTTTGCAGATTGTTTAATTTTTACTCTTGACCGTGTGCATACAGGCGTACCTTGGAGATACTGCGGTTCCATTCCAGACCAACCACAATAATGCCAATATCGCAATAAAGCAGGTCACGTGAATTTTGTGGTTCTCCAGTGCATATACAAGTTATGTTTACACTATATATACTATAGTTTATTAAATGTGCAATAGCATTATGTCTACAAAAACAGTGTGCATACTTTAAAAGTACTTTATTGCTAAAAAATTGCTAACCATAATATAAGCCTTCAGTGAGTTATTATGTTTTTGCTGGGGGAGGGTCTTACCCTAAATTTGTAAAAAAATGTAGTATCTGTGAAGCTCAGTGAAACAAAGTGCAATAAAATGAGGTATGCCTGTATATCAAAAGACTGGTAATGATAAACCCAGGAAACATTAAAAATTTTTTTATCTGAATATTTAGATAAGGAGTTTATAATTGCATTTGAATCTCAGTCAAGTTTTTAGGGCTGTGGGGATGTAGTTGGGTGTATTTTTCCAGTTTTAGTTTTCATTGGACTGAAAATTCAGTAAAGCGAGAAGCTAATCTTTATATATGTACTTCATGTTATCCCTGTGCCCTAACACCTGCAGAGTTATCTCTTGGTTTTTAAAATTATGTATAAATTCCCTCTGTTACCCACACAGTCCCATCTTTTATGTCCTAGACACTGTGATAGGCACATGTGATACACAGATGACCTGCTCTGTCTCTAAGTATGACAGTAGCTTACAGTCTGCTGGGGGAGTTGGTGCGTGTACCAGCGTAATGAATCAGTGGGGTGAGGGCTGTACCGGAAGGAACACAGCACTGCTCAGAGTTCCAGGAAGGGAACCAATTTATTGTGTTTAGGAATTGGGAAAATGAGGCAAGTTTTCACAGAGAGCTGGCATTTTATTTGCCCTTTGCCTCTCTTTGGCTCTTCTGTGAGTCTAGACCCACTTTGCCAGAACTTTTTCTTGGTTTCTTGTGACCTTTTATATTATATCCTATCACTTGTTTGTGCCACTCTGGAATGTCTTTATCTTTACTTCAAATCTTAGCATGTTCTGTTGACATTTTTCCCCCACAGGTGTTTCATAGCCACCACCCCTTCTCCATCTTGATTGTAGCTGACTTAGTTTGGGCACTAATCCTTGTGTTTGGACGTGTGTAACAGCTGCCAGTTTGAGGGGATGTAAACATGGGCAGGTCTTCCTGTCTGTCTTGAGGTTTTTGTAATATAATTTAACTTATATCACATTTGCTAGGTGCTAGGAACTGTTTTGAGTACTTTACAAAGACAAATATAAACTTTTTTTAATTCTATAAGAATCATGTTATTCCCATTTTAGAGGCCAAGAAAGAGACAGAAAAATGAGTTGCCCAAGGTCACACAGCTAGGATTCACAGACAGGCAGTCTAGCTCCTATCACTGTGGGGGTAGACAGACGCACAGACCTGTCATTTTGGTGTATGTGGCACGTGTTACAACTGAGTTGTACATAAGGCTCTCTAGCTGTACACAGTAGGAGCATGTAGCCCCACCTCAAGGAAGCTTTCCTGGGAAACCCAGTGCCTGAGCTGAAACCCCGAAATGGGAAAGGCCTCCCAGGCAGAAGGACAACAAGCGTGGATGGGGAAGTGGAAGAGCATGACAGCTGCAGGGGGAAGAGCAGCCGTTCTGTGTCACCACAGGTCGCCACTTAACAAGCTTATTAGCAGCTACCATTTGCCAAGCACAGTTCTTGGCATTAGAGTTAAGACAGGACAGCAAGGTCCTGGTTGTCTTGGAGCTTACAATCTAGCTGGCCAACAGTAAACAAGATGTTACCTAATAGTGGCCAGTGCTTGGATGGCAAGTACTGTCGTAGGAATAGCAAACTTCCGAGTGCTGGGTTCTACTTGAAGAATTAACCATTGAATTAACCATTTACTTAGGGCGGCCTCTCTGTGAGATAGTACTGTTGGTTGTTCCACTTAACAGTGGAAGGGGAAACTGAAATACAGAGTTGGTGAAGCGACTTGCCCAAGGTTACACAGCTAATGAGTATTAGCTGGGACTCCATCTCGTGTGGCTTCAAAGCTTGGATCTTAAGATACATCGTTCAGGTTAATAATGAATTCCTCTGCCCTTATTCAGGGTTTTTTCTCCCTTTAATAAACACTCTTTTTTAAACTGTAGAAGACTACAGAGAGGAGTACAATGGACATGGCTCCACCACCTGGAACAGCTTTTCATATTTCAGTTCTTTAAAGGAAAAATAAGTTCTAGCTAAGGTTCACGTTCCCTTTCTACTCCTCCCCGGTCCCTTTCCTTTGCTTTCTTCTCCAGAGGCACCACTCACTCTCATAACTGGGATGAACTTCTTTCCTGTCTGCGTTTTCAGTCCATTACGTGAGAAGGTAAAGGTGTGGGTGCTGAAGCCAGACTGAGTTTGGACCCTACTTACGTCCCTTCTTGGCTGAGTGGCGTGCAGCAAGCTGGTTCACCTCTCTGTACATCAGTGTACCTATCAGATGGGGGGATAGATAGTACCAAGCCCACGATGGTGGCTGTGGGGAATACGGATTTGAGTTGACCCCTGCAAAGTAGTTAGAACAGGACCAGACACATAGTAAGTGTCCATTAAGTCTTAGTCATTTCTACTCTGATTATTGCAACTATTGGTATATGAGTATATCCATTTAAATGTTTTGGGAATTTAAAAATGTACATAGTGGAGTTATTCTTCTACATCTTACTTTAAAATTTAAATATATTTTTAAGTAAAAAATACTGGCTTTTTTTAGAGCCAAATTTTTCCTACACCTGTAACATTATTTTAGTATGAGTCTGTGTATCCCTAAATAATATTCTTATATGGCTACTTTTCTGTTTTTCAGTTTTTACTATTATATTTTGATCTAATACCGTGAAAGAGATGGTCACATCTGTCTCCAACACACACCCATGCTTCTTGTGTTCTCATTCTCCCAGATGGTTGTAATTATCATTAGA
Organism: Lyroderma lyra; assembly: GCA_004026885.1. Classification (NCBI taxonomy): domain Eukaryota; kingdom Metazoa; phylum Chordata; class Mammalia; order Chiroptera; family Megadermatidae; genus Lyroderma; species Lyroderma lyra. The sequence goes on along the minus strand of PVJL010009931.1, from coordinate 4,937 downwards.
TCATTATTCAGTATTTACACTATTATAACTATAAAAAATATTGGCAGTCGAATGTATTTAGAATCATTGAGGTATTTAGTATGCTATGATTAGCTTTCCTTTTCTATACACTTTTTTTTTTTTTTATTAAGAATAGTCTTTGTTTTCATTTGCCTAGGTTTCTGTGTAGTAGCTGCTAGTTTGCCCTAAATTCATCTGCAGCAGTCCAACTATCTTCTTAGTTTCTTCAAACAGATAAGGTATTCTAGCATTTCATCTTGAGAAAATTTCTCCTGGAGCATTCTGACCGTTTCCAGTTTTCCATTTGTGTGTCCCGAGGTCTTGCATAGCTGTTTCCTTGGGCCCTTCCTTCACTAGCCTTTTCTCTTATTGCCATTTATGTCCTGTGTCTGATTCCTGACCCATTTTTCTGAGTTTGTTTTTTTTCCTTTCCTAAACTTTTTGGAACCCTTTAACTTTTTCCCTGATGGAAATTTCACAGACATGTTCTGGAATTTCAGACATGTCTGGATGTGGGGTCTGTGTTGCTTCTACAAGCCTCTGCACTGGAGCTCATGTCCTTTAGTTCTGAGACATTTTCCTGGGTTATTTCTTTATGATTTGCTCACCTGTTTCTTTGTTCTCTATTTCTAGAACCACTGTTAATTCAGATATTGGCCCTCCTAGACTGTTCTCTAAATTCTATTTCCTTCCCAATTTTTATTTCTGTGTTTAGTTTTTAAAAGCTATTTTTGTTCTTTTGATGTTTAAGGTATCATTTTGTTCTAGTTTCATGGATGCAAAATCAGCTCATCTCTCTGAGGATATTAATAATTATTTTTATCTCTCTTAGTTTTTCTTCTCCCTGCATAGAATCTGACCTTTAAGTTACTTTTCCTATTTGTGTTGGCCCCTGTGTAGTATTACAGCTTTTTCTCAAATGTTTGGGGGTTCTTTGCTATCCGCTCCTATTTAAGAGTGGGAACTAAAAAGCTGCTAGAACATAGGACAAGAATCCCCAGGTAGGAGAGTAGCGGAGTCTTCTTTGGGAAATAACCATCAGCCCAGCAGGACAAAGGCTAATGACAGTAACATTGGGGGTTCCCATCTGAGGCCACCCAGCCCTGTCACCTGACAGAGCTGTATAGGTCAGAAATAATAAACTCAACGTTGAATAAATATTGTCTAATATCATCCTCTCTTAAGAACCGAAACTTTGTAATTTGGTTGGTTATCCCAGTAGATGCCTCTTAGCAGGAACGCCTGTGTTATTAGATGGTTTTTACAAATGACTTTGAGCTTTTTAAATATTCATGTGTATTCTTTTTCTTTGCTCCCACCTTTGCCCTTCATTAAGCCAGCATATTACTAGTAGATACTAGAACTCAGAGGGAATTAAAGTGTTTTAGGGAAGATTTTACATGGAAGGCTTCCCCCCCTCACCCCCCTTTTAGGAGCAACAGTCATCTTCAGAGTACTTGGAGGTGATGGAGTCAGGCTTTCTCTTTTCTTTGACTTCTATTAATGCCAACTATTTTCCTGACAGCACTTCTTGTTCTAGAAACAGAAATGATTGGCCTGTGTACGACCACTTGGGTTAATGGTCTTACCATTAAACGGCAAATGTGGTGGAGCTGAAAGGCCACACAGAAAGCGGTCATAAGACCTCCTGATTTTCTTACTGGACTTTCTTTCTGGAATTCTGGCTAGCTGAAACTTTTTCGGGTCAGTGTTTTGATTAACAGAAGAAACCTAGTTTCAGGGAAAGGCGTCCTATACTAGCTAATTCTTTCCTCCTAGTCCTGAAGAGCTCCAAGCCAACGAAGATAAAGGAAGGCTGGCCTGGAGAAAAAGGTGAGTAAAGCAGAAAAAAAATTAGTGTTTTTCTTACATATGTGATGTCTTTTGTTAAGTTGCACAAAGTTACCCTGGCCTTTTCCCTACTGTTTATCTGCTGGAGATAGGAAAATTAGGAGTGTGACCATTTCATCCAGGTATCCATTACAATACATATTTTTTTTTACTATCATACATGATGGATTCATTGCTAGTGAGTTGCTATGTAAGTATTAAATTTAAAAGGCTACCATTTTTATGGATTGTAATGGCTTTGGGAGGTATGGGGTCAAAAAGTTGGTTTGGAAGGCTAAATAGCTAGAATCAGCAATCTATGTAAGGAAGTGTGGTGGAAGGTAAAGCTGTATATATAGTTCGGCATCTTGTGGAAGACCAGGTTGAAGATATTTTTATTTCATTATATGTCAGTCCTTGAGTGTTTTTGAATAGCATCATGACACGAGACTGGAATTTTAGAACTATTATTTTGACATGAATGTACAAACTGGAAAATAACTTCCTTTCAACAAGATCATGTTGACTACTTGTTATATGTCAGGTATGTACTAGGCACTGGAGTTACAAAGCTAAGTGAAACCATCCCTGTCCTTGGAAATATTAGTAACTATTCAGCAGAAGACATGAGAAAAGTTTTGTATGGTGATGGAAGAACTGACTCTGGGTGGTGAGCACACAACACAACACATAGACAATGTGTTGTAAATTTGTGCACCCAGAAGCTATATGATTTTACTAACCAATGTCACCTCAATAAGTTTAATAATAAAAAATGTAAAAAAAAGTTTTTAATTAGGTAACTAATGATAGGGGAAGCATAGATACCACCCCCACCCCACCCCACCCCACCCCCAGAAATTCATGAAAGATTCCTTTGGTGGCTATATCTTAACAGCATCTCAAAAAATGAAGGAAGGTAGTAAAAAATTGGGAAAGAACATTTCAGGCAGAAGGACAGTATAATGAAAGCATAGAAACAAAGGCAAACCACGGGCATTTGTAGTTTGCTTTATTCTAAAGCAAAGTAAAGAAGTAGTGTTAGAAGTTAACACAAGGACTTCATGTGCGTTTCTTATATTCCAGGTGAAAGGGGCCATAGGCCTGAACTTGGGAAGCTGTGGTAGAGGTGGCAAGAAAGGGTCCATTTTTCAGAAATGTAGAGGTAAAGGCATTAGGACCAAGTGACTGGATTTTGGGGTGAGGATAAAAAAGGAACCTGGAATGACTCTTAGATTTCTGCCTGGGTCATCAGAGTAGTAATACCAGTAACTGAGAAGGAACAGGGCAGAGTAGCAATTCTACAGTAAATACGGTAGTAGACATGCTGATATCCAGATCCAGCAGACCTTTACATAAATATATCTAAATCCTGGGAGAATGGGGTGGGGTATTGTGAGCTTTAAGAAATTAATAACTGATTGTGTCAGACTTTTTCCACGAAATATTTATTTGCTTACTGAATGTATACCTCTTCACTGTAAAACTGCTTACATGTGTCATGAATTATTCTAAGATGTAACTACCACCCGTTCAAAGAAAATAACGCTTTGTCAGTCAGTCCAGAAGCTCTCCATGTGCTTCATCCCAGTCAGCTCCCCCCGCCAGAGTGTAACTACTGACCTAACATTTGTGGGGATGATAGTTTTGCTTTCCTTACGGTTTGATCTCCTGTGTCCATGTCTAAATGCTACATTAAAATTTTTCCTGCCATTTTCCTCCTCTGTCTTTCCAATCTCTTAATCTACAGATTCCTCCTTGGTCTCTCTTCTTCCTTGTCATTAATTATTTGAAGAAACCAGGTTTTGACCACCTGAATTTTCCAGTCTGAGGTTTGCCGATTGAAACCCTGTGGTGAGGTTAGCATGTCCATTTGTCCTCTGTATTTCTCGTAAGTTGGTCCTGCCCAGTGTGGAAGCACCAGCCACGTGTGGCTAAAAATGTGCCTCGTCCCAACTGAGGTTTGTGTAAAATGCCCACTTATTTTAAAAATGTAGTACAAAAAATAATACGAAGTATCTCATCATTTTAATATTGACTGTGTATTGAAATGATAATGTCTTTGATGTAGTGGGTTAAATCTATTTAAAAATAATTTCTGTCTACTCCTTTTTAGTCTTTGTAATGTGGTTATTAGAAAACCTAAATACACATGTGGCTTGTGTTATGTTTCTATTGAACACTGATTGAGAAGCTTAATCAGAGTCTGCTTTTATTTTATTATGTTTTGGAGGAAGGTTTCATAAATGAGAATGTGTTGTTCTGTCAGGGGCCACATAGTGTCAGCTTTTCCTTCTTTTTATGCTGTCAGCCATGATTGATACTTAGTGCCTACGTATCTTAAAATCCATTAGAGTTTTCAAAATGGTGAGTTCTAATGAAATCAGTCCTAGTCATTTATTATTGCCTTGTCTATTACCTGGTTATTCAGTAGTGTGAGTCATGTAGGAAAGATAGTATTAATGCTTGATTCTTTACTATTACTATCCAGTTTTTAAAATGAATGATCTCCCTATCCAAAAGTGATGAATTCGTTCTCTTGGTATCATTATAAACATTGTATGGGGTGTGATAGGAAAGTACGGTGACGGTGAGCGCTGCTGCCCAGTGCCATCCAACGGAAAGGTGGGACCTTCGACACTGGAGGCGGCGGGTTGGACCTTAGTCATAGCGTGTGACAGGTTTCAGCCTGCTCGGTGCCGTCAGTCGGCTGTGAGCTGCGGTTGGGAGAAGGCGTGTTTTAAAGCCTGCCGTACACCACGGACCACGAACGACGCATTAACACAAACTTCTGTCAGAATCATGACGGCGTGTCCTCACCCACCTTAATCACTGGATCTGGCACCGTGTGACGTCTGGCTCTTCCCCAAAGTGAAAATGACCATGAAAAGTAAATGTGTTTTAGGACGTCGGGGCAGCCACGGCAGCGCAACTAGTGACACTCCCGAAGGGACTTCCAGAACTGCTGCGGAGAGTGGCCAGACAGTGGGACAAGTGTGTTCAAAGCGAGGGGCAGTATTGTGAGGGGGAGTGAGGGCAATGTGTCTTTTACTGTAATAAATTTTTTTTTAATTCATTTTTATTGTTAGCCTTATTGGGGTGACATC
>PVJL010009930.1:0-53275 GCA_004026885.1 Lyroderma lyra | reverse complement strand
ACCCTCTGAGTGCCTCCTGTACCCTGAGTGCCTCCTGCACCCTCTGAGTGCCTCCTGCAGCCTCTGGGTGCCTCCTGTACCCTGAGTGCCTTCTGCACCCTCTGAGTGCCTCCTGTACCCTGAGTGCTTCCTGCACCCTCTGAGTGCCTCCTGTACCCTGAGTGCTTCCTGCACCCTCTGAGTGCCTCCTGTACCCTGAGTGCCTCCTGCACCCTCTGAGTGCCTCCCGTACCCTGAGTACCTCCTGCACCCTCTGAGTGCCTCCTGCAGCCTCTGGGTGCCTCCTGCACCCTCTGAGTGCCTCCTGCAGTAAGCCGCGTGGTTCCTCTGCCCAGGCTGGGCTGTGATCTGCAATTAGCAGGCAGCCTTGCTGACCAGCTTGGGCTTTATTTATTAAGTCCTGAATCCCAGAGCACTTTTTGCTGTCCTTTTCTTTTAAAATGACACCACTTTCTATTTGATCCAAAAAATATTTATGGAGTATTTACTATTGCCAAGCACTGTGCTGGGAAATAGGAACAGATACAATTAGCCAAGTCCCTGCCCTTCAGTTGGTCCCAGTGCCATGGGGGTGGCACATAAAGAGCAGTTCTCTTCCCCTGAGATGGGATGGGAAGGGGTAGCCTGTGGGTTGCGCAGGATGCTTTTGGCCCAACCACAATGGGCTTCTGGGAGGAGGTGACATGTAAGCCAAGTTTCAAAGCTTGGGTAGGAGTTAGGCAGGCTGAGGGAAGAAATGTAAAACTGGTTCTGTAAAAGGAAAGGGGGGAGTTGGTGAGAGAGGCTGGTAGGGGCGAGTCAGGAGCCGGTCGTGCCTGCTGTCGTGCCACTACCACGTTTTCCCACGTTAAAGCCACGTCTCCGTGTTGGGGAGAAACAGGTAGACATGTGTAGGTTTCGTTTTGGCTGTGGGAACAATTTTCTTTGGCTTTAACATATATGTTGGATAATAGAGAAAACTATGTGCAGAGGAGACGGGTGTGTGGGAACTCTCCGTAGCGTCTGCTCCATCTTTCTGTGAATCTAAAAATGTCCTAAAAAATAAAGTCCACTAATCTTTTAAAGACCCTCATGCTGGGTTATTTAATTTATGTAGTTTGGAGGGCCATTCAAAACACGGAACGCATGACAAGGAGCCTTGCTTCTCTTCCCACCCCGATTCCCCCCGTCCCCCCCCCCCACCTCACACACACCATCACCGACTTGGTCATCCTTGATCCCTCTGCCTCCCTCACCCCACATCTAGGCCATCAACTCGTTCTGCAAACTGTGCTTTAAGCTGCAATCCATCCGGTTTGCTCCATGTCCTTTCCCTCCCCTCTGGAATGAGCCACCAACACCTTTCTTCCAGCAACACTTCCTCTATGGCTTCTTAACACATTTCGTTTTGTCGTTTTTCACGCACCTAAAGTGCATTCTGATCTGTACTTATGCGGTCCCTGGCGTTCGTCTTAGAGATTGCTCTGTGGTCCGCAATGTGTTAAGCAAACAGCCCACTTGTACGACTCTGCTCAAGCTGCTGTCACGAAGTACCACAGACTGGTGGCTGGAACTACAGAATTGTATTTTCTCAAAATTCTGGACACAGAAAGTCCAAGATCAAGGTGTTGGCAGGGTTGGTTTCTTCTGAGGCCTCCCTCCTTGACGTGTAGATGGCCATCTTCTCCCTGTGTCTTCAAGTAGGTCTTCCCTCCGTGTGTGTACATCTGTGTCCTAATCTCCCCTTCTTATAAGGGTGCCCGTCGTTTATGCTCCGCTCCCTCCTGTGCGTCCTTCAGTTCTCAGAGGCACCTCTCCTGAGTGCCTTTTCTCAAGGACGGGACTGACTGTGAGTCTCCGTTCTGGCTCCCAGTCCCTTTACTTGGCGGCTCTTAGACAATTTGCTAGGACACACGATTTGCTGTGACACACGGTTTGCTGTGACACACGGTTTGCTAGGATACACGATTTGCTGTGACACACGGTTTGCTGTGACACACGGTTTGCTAGGATACACGATTTGCTGTGACACACGGTTTGCTGTGACACACGGTTTGCTAGGATACACGATTTGCTGTGACACACGGTTTGCTGTGACACACGGTTTGCTGTGACACGGTTTGCTGTGACACACGATTTGCTGTGACACACGATTTGCTGTGACACACGGTTTGCTGTGACACACGGTTTGCTGTGATACACAATTTGGTATGTGTTTGCTTGTTTTGTTTGTCTCCCCCGCTTAGTCTGCAAACCTCCTGAGGACAAAGACCATTTCTGTTTTGTTCACATACTTGCTCCTGGCCTAGTGCCCAGGACAGAGAAAGTGTTCATCAAATATTTATTGAGAGTGACAGAATGAACAGGAAGCTCAGACTTAATTCTGTGGGCACGGGAAGCTGCTGAAGGATTTCTGGTCGGAGAGGGCCACGAGCGGGTGTGCACGGTAGCGGTCACTTTGGTTGCAGTGTGTTGGGTGGGGACAGGTAGGTTGAGGGGCTGATCCTGCAGTCGGGGAACCTAGCAGGGAGACTGCTGCACTACTCCAAGTGAGAAACAGTGAAGTATAGAGCTCGGGTCGTGGACATGGGAAAACAAAGGAAGTGTTTGCAGGACCTGAGGGTTTCTCAGATGGGAGAGGTGAAGGAGAGGGGAGACTCCAGGATGACCCCTAGGACCTGACCAGGCAAGAAGGTGAATGGGAGCGTCTCTCGGGCAGACTGGAAGAAGAGAGAAGGAATAGGTGGATTGAACATGTCGAGGGAGGGTAAGTCAGGAGGACACCTACCTCACCTTCCTACTACAAGTCTGCTCTTCAAGACAGGAGTTGTGTTGAAGTCCCCATTTAAAAGCGCCTTGCATACGGTAGGCCCTCAGAAACCCCAGCTGCGGGCAGTGCCTGGAAGCCCTTAGTCACAGGCACCACGTCGGCCGCGCGGACCCTCGCACCTGTTCAGAGCCCTGGCACCCCGGGCATGTTGGCTCTGCGAGTTCCCATGTCACTCATGTCCTCCAGCCCCGCTCAGCCTGTTCCATTCCCGATGGCCCCTCACCCTCTGCTTGTTGTCAGCCCTGGCAGAAACAAAGCAAGCCTAAAATACACCAGCCAACTGGCAAGTGATGAGTGATGAGCTGCCTGGCTCTAAAAGGCTGGAATGAGGCGGCCTTTCAGTGCTAAGTGCAGTAACCCTAGCTCTGGCTTGCTGTAATTCTAGATGGAGGTGGGCTGGGGCTGGGCATGGACGGGCAGCACGCCCACATCCTGCAGGTCCTCGGCCGGGCAGCGGGAAGGGGGCTCATCTGTCTGCAGTCGACTGAGGGTCTGAAACGAACACCCAGATGAAGGTAACGAGATGCACCGGATTACATGAGAGGATGAGGATTCTTTGCACTAAGGGAAGTTTTGGGGGGGGTGGTTGGTTGGTTGTTTTTTACTGCAGGAGATGGAGTGGCCATACTTCATCTCTTTCTTGCTCTTCACCAAAGATGAGATACCCCATTTACGGGGAGGCTCTCATTTCTTTTCTTCTTTACTCGATTTCTGCCAAATAGCCTACTGCTCTATGGCTTTGAATCTTACTTTCTTCATCGATGGAGGGGGACTCACAGCTCATCACCTGCAAAGGGTTATGTTGAGAACCTAAATGAGCTAAAGAGTTTGAAGGATGGATGAGCTCGTACAGGCATTCCCTAACTGAGGTGATGAGCTCTTACTAAAAGCAAGTCTGTTTCAGCAGTAGTAGGGCACTGAAGAAATGCAGTCAGCTCTCAGATGTGTATGGCTTACAGTGTGGTAGTAAATATGTGTTCATTTAAACTGCGCCCTGGGGTGGTCAGTGCCTTAATCAGAAATACACAGGACAGGAGTGATCAGCTAGTGTTTAATCAGACTTTCACTGCTTTTCCAAGGATTTTGGCCAGGACTGGGCGAGATGTCAATTGGTCCACCCGTGGACTGCCAAACGATTTTAGGGTGACCTCCTGAGTAATAAATAGCTAGTGAACCTTGACACTTGGAGAAAATGAAAAGTAGCCCTTGCCCCAAAAATGCCCAGGTGTAGGCCATTATTATCTCCTGTTATCACCAGAGCATTATAATTAGCATAACAAGTGTCTTGGGTGGGGGGAATGTGGCTCTGGTTAATAAACCCAGTTAGAAATGAGTTCCATCATTGAAATCAGTGGTAGGGAAGATATACCTATTGGCTGAGGTAGTTCACAGTCACTTCCCACCATTGCAGGGCAGGAAAAAAGAATCTTCTGAGCCCTGTACATTCGCCTTTCTGAATGGTACCTGAGGGCATATTCTAACGAGGTCCTGTGTCCAGCCACAGTGTCAAAGCATTTGATGTGCTCAAAGCCTCATGACTAACCTAGTCCTCTTTCTAAACTGTGGAGTTCCCTCGAGCAAAACTTTCATGCGAGGCCTGGTGAGAGCACCTGACAGAACAGAGCTGTGATCAGCTTTCAAAACAGACTTTGTGTTTACCTTCCAGTAAAAGTATATCTAATAAGTGTCCAAAATGTGGCAGAATTTGATCTGAAAAATGTGAAATTGTGGGGGGAGCAGCTACCCCTCAACAGCCCATGATAATTATGCATAAACCTAATCATTTGTGAATAATTAAATTTGTTTAGGTCAGTTTGTAACAGTTACTGTTTCTGTTAGGGCTGAGGACTTTATTACCTTAGTTCATGTCATCCCTAGAACAATTCTATGAGCCAGGTCCTATTATTGTTGTTCTAGTGTTTTTAATCAGGGGAAAGATGGCCCAGAGATCTTAATGCATTGCCCAAGGTCACACAGCTACTAAGGAGTAGATGGGATTTGAATCCAGGACTGGCAGAACCCAGAGAGCATCGTTGCATGTGATGTCTCAACAGCACTTGAGGGTTTGAATTTGAACCCTCAGACGATAATAACAGTCTACAATCTGGCTCTGCTAACAGCTCTGCCTCCCTCACCTGCTAAGAAGCAGCTTTCAAACTGAGAGGGAGCTGCCCCATGCTGAGCCTCTGCCATACATTCTGGCAACGCCCACCTCCTGACCCTGTCTTCTCCTGGGTTGGTTTTTCCCTGTATCCCTGCCTCCTCCTTCATGGAGACCCTCAGGACCTCAGAGCTGGACCATACAGACCCCTGTTGGGAGAATACACAGATACACAGGAGGAAGGGGCAAGGGGAGTGGTGGCAGGAAAGTTTCTTTTGACATGGATTGTAAAGTACCCCAATTTTAAAACATTACAGGGTTGGTATGGGGGGATTATTGCATTTTAGACTTGGGCAGATTATATATAGCCTGACATTTAATGGGTCCCCTGAGTCCCACCCGGCATTTCTATGGAGGAGGGAAAAAGGAGGGATGGCTCCATGGCATAAGCAGCAACCATGGGCACACCCTTACTGCCGTTGATGCAGGGAGGTGTTGTAGACACAGAAGGCAGGCAGGGCTGGGCTGAGGTCCATCTGTCCAGCATCTCTGACATGGCCTCTGGGGACACCCAGTGGAGGGAGAGGTTACTCTGTGCTACCTTAGAAACTAACGGTTAGGAATCTGCTCCTTAGTTCTGCACGCCAAAGTGGGAGGAGCTTAGGAGCTCCAGGTGGCAGAGCCCAGAGAGCTCGGCCCGTCAAGCCCAACACTGTTCTGTCCATAATGCACAAATCACCTCACCTTCCTGGGCCTTGGTTTCCCAGTCCGAGCACCCAGGAGAGTGATCCCTTCCCTCCAGACTCGCTGGGTTCGTCTCAGGACTGAACCAAATGAGATAACAGGGAGGGGAGCATTCTGTAAAATAAAGAATACACAGGTGGGGGGTGTGTGTGATGATTTATAATGGGTACAGGTTCATTTAAACTCATTCCTCCATTCATGCCGCAGATGTTAAGGAGTACCCAGTGATAGTTTAACCTCAACTATCTCTTAAGGTAACTACCACTACATTTGTATTACTTTTGTTTGTCCTAAATCGCTCTATCAGCCCGCACGCTTTCCGTCGCCTCCCTCCTGGTGCTCAGGCCCACTGCCCCAGCCTTCCACGCCCGCCTTCCCCCCCGAAGCTGAGGTCTTTCCAGCCGTCTCCTTCTCTGCATTGTTTCAATTCATTTGTGTTTCGACTGAGGTCTCAAGGTCAAAGTCACATGCAACAGACACCCTGGTCTGCTACAGATCAACAAAATACTCTCTGGGTTACTGCAAATGCTTCCTCCAACAGTGCCCCACAGATAAAATGAATTCTTTCAGCCTTTGGTAAAGTGTTAAGAACTTGGGGTAACTTAATGTTGGGTCTTTCCACTATCACATATCACCCCTTAATATTCTAATGGCTTTGTAATTATATGAGTGGCAAGAAAGGAAACTTGACAAGTTAAAGGCACAACCCAAATGTCCATCGATGAATAAACAAAATGTGGCATGTCCACACCATGGAGTATTACACAGCGTAAAAAAGGTGTGCAGTTCTGACACCTGCGTAAATGCTGAAGACATGCTACGCGAAATAAGCCCAGTCACAAAAGGACAAACATTATACGGTTTAATTCTGCCCCGGTGTGGTACCTAGAAGAGTCACACTCATAGAGAAAGAACATAGAATAGAGGTTACCAAGGGCTGCAGGGAGGGGAGAAGGGAGGGATTACTTCATGGGTACAGAGTGACAGTTCGGGATGATGAAAAACTCAGTTCTGGAAGTGGATAGTGGTGATGATTGCACAATGTGAATGTACTCATTGCCACTGAATTGTACACTTAAAATTAAAGTGGTAAATTCTATGATATATACTGGGGATGTCAAAAATGTACACATATTTTAACAGATGTTATCTATGTATTACTTTTCGAAGTTGAACTGAATTATGATAGCAATGTGTAGTAGGACATTCGCTCAAAAGATGACATTAATCAAATGAATGCTAGTAGCATCACCATGTGACAGGCAGGACCAAGAAGATGATAGAAACACAGTTGTCGTTGGAGGAGCGCAAGGCCGTTTTGAAGTGGTATTTGAAATTCGAGAACTTTGTTTGAATTTCCCCCATGTTCTCCTGACTTGGCACCCCTTGACTTCTACCCATGGGGGACCTTAAAGGATGTGGTGTGCCATAGAAAATCAGCTACACTGACAGCACTCCTGGAAGAAATTGAAACAGCGTGCACAGCAGTTCGCCGCAATCAGAGGTGTCTGCGCGCTGATGGTGACCACTCTGAGCACGTCTTGTCATTGCAGAAGTGAAACGCGATTGTATTCACCTTGTTATCGGTGTATGTTAGTACAATTTTAATATAGTTTTTTTTCTTTTAAAAAATGTGTACACATTTTTTGGCACCCTCTGCGCGCGCGCATGTGTGTGTGTGTGTGTGTGTGTGTGTGTGTGTGCGCGCGCGCGCGCGCGCGCACGCTGTCTGAAAAGTATCCAGCCATGTAATATGAAAATTAGAGGCATTTATGGCTGGATTTTTTCCACATGGCCTTCATATATCACAAATTCTTTATTAATATTCAACTGGTTATTGAATATTTAGTTATTTGGCTTCATTCCAGTATTTGGCTATTATGAATAAAGCCATTAAAAATGTTAAAGGTAGCTTTTGGAAGGTTGGGATACAGTAATGAGAGAAGTAGGTTCTAAAGGCTGTCATGCTCTTTCCAATGCGGCTCCAAAGTCATCACCTGGTTTCTAACTGATGATGGAGCACAGAGCTGGGGAAATCGTCAGCCCCAGTTGGGTGCGCATGTCAGTGATCTAGAAAAATGACAGAACAATCTGCTTCCATCCCATCAGTTTCTTTTTATTGTACTAATGGCCTCAGCTGCATCATCGACCAGGAAGAGGCAAGATTAAAACACACCGGAAGGAAAATCCTGCTGGAGATGTAATACATACATACAATTACAAGGTCTCAATGAACAACACCGAAAAGACTATTATTTCTTTTTATGAAAACAATGATATATACTATCATGAGTACATAGTAAAAAGTCTTGGATAATATTTTTAAAAATGCAAATTGTGAATAGCTCTGTAGCATTCTGAGTCTTTTTTTTTTTTGCCTATTTGTGTCTTCCAATTTTTCTACAAGTAATTTTATATTTTTTATGATACAACAATTACATGAAGTTATTTTTGAATGGATACCTCTGTTTCCCTCTTGCTACAGCAGAGAACTTAAGTAAGGAGGCATGGATTTTCCTTCCAGTGATCTTACTGCTTCTTTTCCATTATGTCCTTAGGTGCTTACATGTTGAAAGGGGCTGTGGTTCAGGAGTGCGGGCTGTGGCCTTGGAAATTCACTTCATCTCCCTGAGCCTCTGTTCTCCACCCGTTACATAAGGATAGTAATAATAACGACAACAATAATAAAACCTTTCGGTGTGGCGCAGAGGGGTGTGGTACATATGGAAGCACTCAAGAAATGCAGATGTCTCTCTTCAGTACGGAAAGTAATGCCAGTATTCAGATGACCACAGGAGGTAGGACTGAGGGGAATATTTTCAAAACCCTCCCCAACCCAGGCACAGTAATGTCGCTGACTGCCACCGTCATACATGACCACTAGAGGGCACGATTTCACCACTTGAAATCCTGGGTCCTAAGTCTGAATTTCTTATCCAGCGCATTTTTCCTATCCAACAATTCGGTGCTTGAGAGCCCAAGTATAAGGAAGCTTTTGGGCCACAGGCTCACTGTTCCACCCTTCTGTGGGTCTCCTCTCCCTGGCCTCCTTCCCTCATTAACTGGCATCACGTCCCCTCACCTGTGGTGACAGGGTCTTGCTGCGTTGACTCAGCCAGACATGCCCAGAAAGGAAACGTTTCTTTCCCGTGTGGGCTGTGTGGCGAAATGTTATTTGTTCTTTCAAAGAACTGTTCAAGGCTGCTGTGGGGCACTCTTTGGTTCGAAGGACTTTTTTCTTTGCTTTGACCCAGCTCCGGGCAGCTATGAAGGTCAGAAACAGTCTCCCTGTTCCTGTTCAACTTACCAACTTCTTACCGGGGGCGTACGGCCATTCCTTTAAAAACTGTTTCATTTGGGGGATGGTCACACTTTCCCCGTCCTTCTGCTGTTCACCATGGCACTCCAACCCAATCCTTGCTCTGCTTCTCAGAGGGCTGGCCCCTTCTCTTCCTGCTGCTAAGATTTTAAAGGACCTGAGCGGTCCTCAAACTTTGGTGTGAATAAGAATCACGTAGAGGATCATGTTAAAAATGCACTTTCTATCACTTCACACCTATTAGGATGGCTATTATAAAAATAAAATTAAAAAGAAGAAGAAAACAGAAACTACATATGGGGGAGGATGCGGACAAATGGAAACCGTTGTGCATTGCTGTTGAGAATATAAAATGTCAGAGCTGCTGAGGAGAACAGTATGGTGGTTCCTCAAAAAATTAAACATAGGATTACCACTTGATCCAGCAATTCCACTTCTTGGTAAACACCCAAAAGAATTGAAAGCAGGGACTTGAATGGTATTTTCACATCTATGTTCACAGTAGCATTATTCAAACAGTCCAAAGGTGGAAACAACCCAGGGTGTCCATCAATGAATGAACGCATAAGCAAAGTGTGGTCTATGCATACAATGGAATATTATGCAGCTTTAAAAAGGAAGGAAATTCTGACACAGGCCACAACACGGATGACCCTTGAGTGCATTATGCTAAGTGAAATAAGCCTGTCACAAAAGGACAAATAACGTAAGCTTCCACTTTTATCAGACACCCAGAGTAGTCAAATACATAGATAGAAAGTAGAATGGGGAGCTGTTGTGGCCCAGGTGCAGGGTTTCAGTTCGGGATGATGAAAAAGTTCTGGAGATGCATGCCGGTGGTGGCGGAGTACAATGATGTGAACGTACTTAATGCCACTGAACTGTACACTTGGAAATAATTAAAGTGGCAAATTTTTGTCATATTTATTTCAGTACAATAGAGAAAGATTAATTTTTAAGTGCAGATTCCGGGGTCACACACTAATGCTTCCACGGGTCTAGATCGAAGCCCAGGAATCTGCCTTTTCTAAGCCCCTCGGGTGTTTGATGCAGGCGGCCTTGGAGAGACATTGGCGTGCTGAGGCCGTGGCTGTGTCCGTGCTTCCCAAAAGCCCCGTGTGACGGTGACCCACCCCTGGGGCTTTAAACTACAGACTGCCACTTACCAGTGTGTGACGTGCATCGTGCCCCCCAGTCCTCATCTCTAAATGGGACTAGTAACCCTACCTACCTAACAGGGTCGTGTGAAAACCGAAGCAGTGATGCATGCACAGCGCCTTTATAAATTATCCTGGCACCTGATGGCGGGGGTGCTCTTAAACTGTGGCCCCTGTAACGGAGCAGGGTTAGGAGTTAGAGGCGCCCGTGCTTCTGCAAAGGGTTTAGGGGTGAGGAGCTTATCCCATGAGAAGCAATGACATTCCGTAAGCCAGAGGAGGGGATTGGGATGCATCTCATCGAGTTCTAGTAGTTTTATTTAAAATTATTCAGAGGCATTGAAAAGTCTGGAAGCATTCATGCTACACTAACAGAGTAGAGTTTGGGCACAAGGTAAAGGGGAACTTTTACTTTTCACCCTCTTCTGGGCTGTTTGTTTATCTTACATTGAGAGGCTCTGCATTACTTTTGTACTTAGGGAAAAAAGGTTTTTTTAGTTAGTGTTGTAGGTATTAAATGTGGCTGCCTTCTCGCATTCAAAAGTGCTCTGGCTGTAAAAACACGAATACCCACTCAAAATCCCATTCTTACGCAGTACTGTGGGTGATGAAGCCTTAGTAATCAGCAATTCACAAAGCATGTCCACACCCATTATCTCATTTAATCCACAGCATGGTTGTGTGAAGTAAGTAATATTTTACCCATTCAACAGCTGAGAAACTAAATGCACAATAAATGCACATCACAGTTGTCTAAGCTGTGGCTTTCTCCATCTTTATCCTTTGGGTGTTGTTTCTGGTTCACTTTGCTGTCGTGTTTCTGGCACTTATTCTAGCCCTATAATAAAATATTTTTAGAATCTATTCACTTTCAGATAAGCATTCGTTGTTGAAACTGCTGAAATTTTAAGGCCCTTTTAGACTCGAGATAGGCAGACCAGTGCAACCCTGGCCAGGCAGAGGCGAGTGCTACCGTGTTTGTTTGCCTAGAGGTTACCATAACAAAATTCCTAAAAGCCAAATACCTCACACATATGTATTTTAACAGAACCATCATTTCGTTTAGGTTGGCAGGCAGAAACCACATGAGATTTTTATTGTGCACAGCTTCCTTTCCCAGAAAGCTAAAATGTCAGGTAGTTTTTTTGTTTTGTTTTGTTTTGCTTTTTATTGTTAGACTTATTGGGGTGACATTGGTTAACGAGGATTACATAGGTTCCAGGTGTACAGTTCTACGGTGCATCGTCTATGTGTTGCATTATGTGTTCACCACCCAGAGTCAGTTCTCTATCCATCACATGTATTTGGCTCCTCCCCCCTCCCCCCCCGCCCCCCTTTCCCCCAGGTAACTTTTAAAATTGTAAATGTCTTTTCCCCTTTGGGCAGAATGAACCTCAACATTTGAGGATAGGTATTCCTGCAGGTAAACGTGTGGCTTTTAGTGATCAGGCAAATACCGATGACTCTGGTTGTTCGCATTGCAATGGCAGAGATTTATTTGGATATTTATTGTTTAATGGAGGTCATTAGTGGCGACAAGAAAATGAAAATGTCTTTGAATTCCCGAAGTTTCTCCTTTTAAATTAGGATTCGGCTTCAGATAGCACTTGTAAATCAAGAATCTCTCCAGGGTTGTCTAAATAATTTACACAGCCTAGTGCAAGATGAAAGTCAAGAGCCCCTTGTTCAAAAATTATTAAGATATGTTATTAAAATAATTATTACTATTATTTCACCATGGCAACATCAGTGTTAACCAAGCACATGGCCCTTTGTAAGTACACAGGTTTTACGTCCATGGAGTCAGCCCTGATCTCCCTTACATTTAAAAAATGTATGTATGTATGTGTGTATTTATTCTTTTTAAAATTTATTTTTATTGAAGTAGAGTTGACATGCAATGTTATGTTAGTTTTACATGTACAACATATTGATTCAACATTTATATGAGGGCTGTCCAGAAAGTATCCAGCCAGGTAATTATGAAAAATAGAGGCATTTATGGTGGGATTTTTTTCTGGACAGCCCTCGTATACCTCACAGTGTGATCAGCACAAGGCTAACGACCATCTGTCACCATACAAACTTATTACAATAATATCGACTGTTTTCTCTATGTTGTACATTACATCCCTGTGATTTCCTTTTTTTATAACTGGAAGTTAACATTTTAAAAGATATAGAAGTTAGTCTGCATTATACTCAGAAAGATCCTCCACATATGTACTTTAATAGAACCTGCTTCCTTCTAGTATTTTTTGGATGCCATTCCCACACACAAACTTGTGTTCCAGTTGGAATTTATGTGAGTATAAATTGTGAAATAGGGATCCAGCTTGGTTTTCAGATGGCTACCTAAGTGTCCCAGCAACATTTGTTGAATAATTCACCTTTCCTCTGCTGATGCGAAGCCTTATCTTTATCAAATAATAAGTTTCTATGTGTACTTGTGTCTATTTCTGAAGTCTGTTTCATTTACAAGAAAGCATAATGTGTCAAGAAAACATTTTTACTAAACTTCTTCCCAGTTTGAGGAGTGATCATAGAGAGATACAGTTTGTTCAGAGCCACCCAAGTCAACACCGGAAAGTTAATATGTGTTCATTTTTATACATAGTTGATGGGGAAAATGATCATGATGGTTGCAAACATGGATTTGGGAGTCAGACAGACCTGGGTTTCAATCTCCACTCCACCTTACTTAGCTATGTTACCTTGGGTGAGTAATTTATTTGCATGATCTGATCCTCAGTTTCCTCATTTTTAAAACAGAAATAAATGTAGTACTTCTCTCATTGAGTTGGTTTAGAAGTAAGTGAAAAACCAATTTAAAAAAGAAGTCAGTGAATGTAAAGTGCTTAGAACAGTGCCTGACACATAGTAAATTATTTTTATTTATCCCTAGTATGATCAACTCATCCTATTTGCCTGAGATTTTCCTGGTTTCATCCCAAGTCCTGGGAAATCTCTCAATCTTGAGGAAACTATGACATTTGATCACCTTTACCCTTATTATTATGTGCAATGTGGTTTTTTTTTTCCTATATCAAAACCATTCTATTCAGTATCTACATTGATTACCTCAACTTTTACAGAAATATCACAAAATGCAATTTTTTTTATAAACATAGAATGCACTTATCTCATTCCAATTGAGTGCCCCTCCCTGGGGCTGGTAGACATTCTTTGGCCATCAGAGCCTAATCTAGGATTTCCTCTGGTTTCCACCTGAGCCGAGATCAAAGCACCCCCACCCCCCCAAGAAGGGGAAGGTGTTGGGAGAGGAGAAGTGGGGGTGGAGGTCAAAACAGGGCTAGAGGACAACAGAGGCAGAATGACATTAGAGACCAGGAATACTTTGCTTCTATAATAAGAAACAGCAGTCTTACCTTGAGACTGACTTGCTAGAATGTAAAGGAACAGTTGTCTTCCTCACTCGCTAGCCGTTCTAACTTCAGCCCTGTGATACATATCACTGAGGAGGTAGTGCAGTATGTATTTCTCAAATCTTCCCACCAAAGCTGTGCCTGCTCTGTGGAGGTGTGCAGCAGACTCTGAGACACAAAGACAGACATGCTAGGTCCTGGCTCATTGAAGGGAAGAGGAGAGAGGATTATTTCTGTTGGAGAAATCAAGCCTTGGGCTTAGTTAGACTTAATATAATAGTGCAACTACAAGTCATAAAACTGTCCTCACCCCATCCCTTTTATGAACTAACTCAAACCCCAAGCCGCTCCATTCTCCGCGGGTTGCTCTGCACAACTCCAGGGGGCGCATGTCATTCACAGAGATGGAGCTGGCAATACAGGGACACCACCCCCATATCCTCACTGGTCCTCCATTTATTCCTTTATAGAATGAAGGACAAAATTGATGATAGTCTTCATCATTCAGTTGATATTCGATTTAATTCCAATCACCAAACTGGGAGAAATGTGATTTTGTCACACAATGCTCACTTAGTAAGTGTTGGTCGAAAAAACCCACTTTATTCTGATACTAGTACCACCTGGGTTTCTATGGCTCCTTCCCTAGAAGAAAACGTGGTAGAAACTAACAAGATGAGGGAAAGGGTCAGATGACATGGCAAACACCTGTTGCCTCAGCCTCACCTGCACACGTTCCTCTTTTTCATGACTGTCCTTCATTTTGCTTCGGGGAATCACATCTTCCAATTGGATAACATCTGACCAGTCAAGGCACCCCATTCGCCGTGGCCAAAGAATGAATGAGCGACCCAGTTTCGGCTAATCAGATGATCTCTCCCATAAATTTGAATCTTGAGCCCAGTAGTTATCTGAGGGTAAGGGGGGAGGGGGTGGGAGAGAAGGGGCAGGGTCTCAAATACATGGTGACGGAAAGAGAACTGACTCTGGGTGATGAACACATAATGCAACACATAGATGATGTATTATAGAATTATATACCTGGAATCTATGTAATTTTTACTAACCAATGTCACCCCAATAGATTTAACAATAAAGTAAATGGCCAAAAAAAGAAAAAAAAAACAAAACAGAAAATAGAGCAGATCACTGCCAAAGGGTATACCTTAAAGCAAGGGTCAGCACACTGTGGCCATGGACCAAATCCGGCCCTCTGGCAGTTTTCATTAATAAAGGTTTATTGGGTCATAGACATAAGAATGTGTTTGTGTGTTGTCTGGGCTGCATTTATGCTACAAGGACAAAACTGAGTAGCTATGGCAGAGACTGCCTCACAGAGCCTGAAATATTTACTATCTGGACCTTTACAGAAAAAGTTTGCTAATCTTTGCCCTAAACGATTGCCCGTGAATTTCTGCTGCCCAGCTCCCAGGAGCTATTCTGGTTCCGGTCCAAAGCCTGAGTCTTTATTCTGGTTCCTGTCCATTCCAAAGCCTGGGTCTTCAGGGTTCCCTTGGCTTCTGTGAGCTACTTCGCATTTTTCTGACTTTCATTTTTTTGTTTAAGTTAGAGTGACTTGGTTCCTGTTGCTTACAACCGACTTTTGGGGTTTAAATACATTTTTAATTTTATAAATCATTTAGAGAAATTAATATTTAATGTATCTATTTTTCTGTCTGGCTAAATGTGACCATTTAGGGTGGCACGGATGGGGGAGGACCCACATCTCTGCTGCATAGCACAGGTGGGGCAATGAAAATGACCCCTTTGACCCTCTGCAGGATATAAAAACACACGGCCAATAAGCAACATCAAAGCTCACAGTGACGTCCAGTACGACCACTGTCCTGGTTACCCAGGACAGAGGGTTTGTCCAAGACTCAGGGGTTTGTAGATTGCAGGAATTTGTTTTAAAACTGGGACTCCAGGCAAACCCGGACAATTTGATCATACTAGGATATTGTATGACTGACATTACATTTATGTTTTTTTAAACATCAAAATAAGAATAGAATTTTTGAAAGTAAAGGGTATTTTAAATTTTCCCTTCACCTTAATTTTTTTTTAGCCACAATACTTTAAGTATTTAAAATTTTCAAGTAGCATGAGATTTTCACATTCAGCTTAAGGGGACACACGTTTACTGCACTTAAGGAATTCTGTGTTGTTATGGAAATCGTCATCCCTGAGTCAGGCATCATGGAGGAACCCCGGGCTAGTGATCCCGAGTTCTGGGTCCACATGCTGGCCCTGGGACGACAGCACTTCATATGTGAACATCACTTCTGAGGAGCCTCGGTGGCACACAAGTGCAATACGTTATAATTACTGTGGAGGAAAAAGAGAGTGCAATCACAGGTAATTTCTGCAACCTGGGCCAAGACCCAGAGCCCGGCTGGTGCCGGCGATTTCAGAAACGGATCCAGGGCCGATGCTTGTGTGAAGGAAGGAGACTGATCCTCTGGATTTGCAGAGTCCTGGAAAATACCTTCTGTGATGAAAAGCATCTATTTGGGTAAGGCAGCCTCCAGTAAGTAGGCGGATTATCCAGCTTCCTTCTCTCAGAACTGACGGGGCTTGTTAGACGACTTCCTAACTACCAGGAAGGAAGAGGGAGGGAGGTGCATGTTAAATCTAGTGCAAATATGAAACGGGCTGGGTGGGAAGACGGCAGGGCAAGCTTCTTTCTATGTATATGCACAGGGTGGTAGGCAGTGGTGGGGGTAGAGGGCTAGGCAGACGGCTAGAGATGGGAGAACCCCCAAAATTAATTCTGAAGACTCTCATAGTCACAGGAACTGGAGAGGCTGGTGGTTAGGGTGGAAGGGATAGAAAAACACGAAAGGGGATTTCTCCCTTCACCTTTTCTAGGCTAATAAGTATAGAAATTCTGTCGAGCAGACATCTGTTGACCTGGAGTCCACTACTCTTGTAAAATTCGGCGGTCTATGAACTTGGGTGGGGAAAAAGAAATGACATCTTTGTTTTCACTAACATAAAATGAAATGTAGTATTTCCTTCTATTATGATTGTACGCAACAGACTGCCGCTGTGCTAGTAGTGAACCTGAGGCTTGTCACCTGTGGAAATCACTGATGTTTTCAAGTCACCTTATTGTGCTGTGGCTGTCATGAAATATTTGTGTTCATCACTACTTTGAAATTATGAGAGAAATTAGACTTCTTGCTGGACTTGTTCTTTAATGCACAAAGAAGGACATATATTCTTACATATACACTTTTATTTTTCAATGTTACCAGTTTCTTTCATAATCCTCTGTATTTTATTTTATATATTTGAGAGTATTATTCTGAGAAGGGGTCCAGGGGTTTCACCAGACTGTTAGAGGCTCTATCTCTGGAGCTGTGCTCTAGACACTGGCCTGTGAAATAACCCAGCCCCCGCCGCCCCTCTCTACGAGCCTTTAAGGGAGCGCATTAGAAACATGGACAAGTGCTTTCAGATAAGGTGATAAAGTGCTATTTCAGCATGGTTGTAACTAGGGAGAAATACTTGTTCTAGCTCTTGTATGTGGACAGGAACTGGAAAATAATTAGCAAAAATGAAGTGAGCTGTGTTTACATTTAAAGTGTTGTTACATTATCTCTTCAATACTACTTTTTAAAAAGTATGTATGATCTTTTACTTAAGTAATATATCTTCATTGTTGGAAAATTGCAAAATGCAGTTAAGTAAAAAGGAAAAATGTTCAGTGTTCTTTCCCCAGTTAAAGACAACATGCTGCATTTTCAAAAAGGCATATGTAGCATTTTGAAAAATGATATAGAGCTATGTATTCTGACCTGGAAAGATGTCTATCGTATTTTAAGTGAAAAAGCAATAACAGTACATAAAACAGAATCCCATTGTTTTTTAAAGGATCTATACATATGCAAATGTCTAGGAGGCCACACATCAAACAGACATTGGTGTTAACAGTTTGTGGTGATATATTAATTTTAGCCAATACAAGTTTTGTTAAAGGAAAGGAAATCCTTCACGGAAAAGCACAGTGTTGATATAAGGATTAGCAGCTTCAGGGTGTCCTGGGCATATCCTGTGGCAGCGTAGAGAGGTGGCTCCACACATCGGCTGGGTGGTGCCTGGGAGGGGCCCACAGGGTGCCCCTATGGAGCCCTCCAGGATCTGGGCCTCAGCTCTGCAGGCTGGACAGTTCTATTTGGTTTCTACACCCAGAAAATGGTTTGTCTCTTGCAAAATGATTCCATTTACAAGAATCCAATAGATAAACCAGAATGGTAACACCTGCCTTGCAAGGATGTCCTCAAAGCTCTTTGCAGCATGCATGCCACATGGGAGCCCTCAGGAAAAGGGGGTGATTGCGTTGAGAGGTTTCCCAGGAAGACTCACCTGGAGGGAGGTGGCGCTGGTCAGTAACCACGAGTAACCGTGAGGTTTGCCTCCTGTGCCTTGCACGCTGCTAAGAGCTCTGGGTATATTCTCTCATTTCATCTTCACACACCCTCAGGGGTTGTTCCCATTTTACTGTGAGGGACCAGGACATAAAACAGTTAAGGAACTGAACTGTGACAGAGCCAAGATTTGAACCCCACTCTGCTGACTCTTAGCCAGCGTCACCTTTGAGGATGACTTGGTGAGCATGAGCTTGGAGCACAGGTGTCACCTGGATGGTCTTCAGGGCATTATCATGCTGTTATGAGTGCTGGGTATCTCCATGTCCACTATCCACATGTGGCTTTGGATGGGTCACTTAACCTCTCAGTGCCTCAGTTTCCTCATCTGTAGAATGGGAATTATATTAGTGCCTATCTCCTGTGATTGTTGTAAGGGTTAAATGCTTTTACAATGGTGACTGGCACATAGTAAGTATTCAGTTAATGTTAGCCATTTGGTGTGATTGTGGTTGTGGTTGTTATCTGCATCCAAGCTGTGGGTCTAGGCCCCTTGTCCCCTACTTCCTACTGAAGATGTAATGCCCACCGCCTCTCTGAGCACACCTTCATGGGTGCCTGATACAGACTATGCCAGTTCTGGGCACATTCTTTCCTTAGCTGGAATTTATATTTTATTTAGCCATAAAATGCAAACAAAAAAAAAATTGAGCTTCTTCAGTTACACCCACAATCAAGTTGGGTCTCCCTGAAGTTGCCCCCATCCCACGTTGCTTTGATTGGCCTTTGGGTGTTCACATATTCTCTTGGGACTTCTTTTTTAAGACTACTTCTTTTTTAGAGCACTTTTAGGTTAAGTACAGCGATTTCCTATATAACCCCTGTTCCCACACGTGCACAGCCTCCCCCATTGTGAATATCCCCCATCAAAGTGGCTCCAATCCCTTTCATTCTCAGAGTGTGACTGTCAGCCCATTAAATTGAACACACACCCTTTCCCCACCCCAGGGTCCCCAACCCTCCATCCCTTTGAGGCCCACTGACAAACAAAGGGGTGCATTGAGTGTATAGTGGGTTGGCCCCACAGATGCAGATGTGTCCCTTTAGGCAGTAACCACTCTGAGCTTAGTTCACCCAGGCTCCAGGCAGGGGCTGGGAGACTGAGGAAACCCTGTCCCTGGACAGCTGGGACCGGGCTCTTCGGCCTCCACGAGGACTTGTCCGCAGACGCGGGGCTGGGACCGTCACAGTGCTCCCGCTGTGTGTGCAGAAGGCCCCGGCGTGGGGCCGCGGGTGTTCTCGCTGGGCTTGCTGGGGCTTGAAGGGCAGGTGCGCCGGGCCGCACTGCAGGCCCAGGAGAGCTCGAGGCCGCGCTGTTTTCATTCCTGGCCCTTAGTCCAGGACAATGGATTTCTTGTCAGCTGCCGCCGTTCTTTGTCACTGAAAAATGTGCTGCTGACAAGAAAGTTTCCCCGAAAGCCTTCCCTTCACCTCTGACCTTTGTACAAAGGACACCGTTCACCGGCTCCCACTGTACCCCTGGGGTACACCCAGGCTCCACTTACACTGTGATTTCCTTACCATTTTGCTTTAAATGAATTCCTTTTCTTCACCCTCAAGTCAATTAATTCGTCAGGATCTTTGTATCAGGAATATTTGTGAAATTACAGATTTAATGAGTTGCATTTTTCTTAATATACATTAAAATAAATACGTAAGTATTAAACATTTCAAAAGTTTTCCCAAGGATCACCTAAAACCACCCTCACTGTGAGGGCCCACCACCGGAAACCCCTGCGGGGTCTGTAAACTCCCGGGTCACCCATGCTGTCACTGTGGTCACCCACGCTGTCACTGTTGACTCCCCATGCCCTGTGGGCAGCTGTGGCCGGAAGGAGGGGTCTGCCCACTGGGAGGCCCCACCCTGGGGCGGTGGGCTCCGTGGCGAGGTGCCCCTTCCACTCACGGTTGGATCTCCTTCCTGTCTCGCAGAGAGCCGTTCTTTCCTTGATCAATGATGAAAGCAGGGTGAGGATTCGGAGTGGCCCACTTCCCCGGGGAATGATGTGGCCAGACAAGGACCTGGGAAAGGGGTGTCAAAGGCAGGTGGAACTGCTGGCAGCTCTGGAGTGGGGATGGACTTGCCTGACTAAAGGGTAGGCATACGAGTATGACTCGTCACACAAAAGTAATTGATGGACGGACATTTGCCTCCTTTTCACAGAGAATTTGAGGCAGAGGGTAGACACGGGAACACACGGCTGTGTGGGGCCTGGCTCCAGCGATTACTAACCTGGGGCAAATCCTCGCACCTTCCTGAACCTCAGTCACTCCCAGTGGAATGGGACTGATGGTATTTAGTCACACTTGTTTTATCTGTCGTCCAGGTTATGGTAAGGATTGAACGAGCAAACAAAAGCAGGACTGTTCTACAAACTCTAAGGCAGGCGCCTCAACTATGGATGCAGTTTGGAATAACCTGGGGTACTTAAAAAACAAAACAAAACAAGGAAAACCAATGCTGTGAGACCCAAACCCAGACATTCTGAACTAACTGGTCTGGAGTGGGTCCTGGGCATCTGTATTTTTAAATGTGCTTCTGGTGATTGTCATGTGCAGCCAAGATGGAGAACAATTTCCCTGGAGCTGCAACCAGTACAGTAGCCACTAGTTACGTGTGACTATCTAAACTTCTATTACTTAGAATTAAATAAAATTTAAAATTTGGCTCCTCAGTCACACTAGCCACATTTCAAGTACTCAGTAGCCACTCGTGTCTAGTGGCTGCCGTGGTGGACAGCACACACATACGAGTAAAACATCACCATCGTCACAGGGAATTCTGCTGCCTCTTGACATGTGACCCATGGCCCAGCCGTGCCAGCATCCCTTAGAGTTTGTTAGACGTGCACGCTGGCGGGCCCGGGCCCAACCTACCCAGGATCTGGATTTCAATGACACGGAACAAACTCTCTAGGGCTTTCGTGGATGTTTATGAAGCACTGCTCTGCAGCATGACCCGCTCACTCTTTCAGCCCACACTCACTAAACGCCTGACGACCAGTCATCGGGGAAAGCACAGTGGTGTCCACCATCCTCGCTGCGGGAAACCAGCATCAAGCAAGGAAATCGATCAACTCAGCCCAGAGGCGAAAAGGTCACAGAGGGGACTGTGCTAGAGAGGCCTCTGGGGGCCCCGTGGCTACTTTAAATTGGGGTGGGGAGGGTCAGCGAGCGGCTCTCTGAGGAGGCGACATTGGAGTGGAGCCTGAATGATGAGGAGCTGACCAAGGGAAGATGTGGGGGTGGTGTGTTCTGGGCAGAGACAACAGGAAGTAAAAATGTCTTGAAAATACGGGTAGGTTGCCAGATTTAGCAAATAAAAGTACAGAGCGCTCACTTACATGTAAGCTTCAGCTGAACTTTTTAGTAAATCCCAAATACTGCATGGGGCATACTTACACTAAACAAAGTATTTGTGGTTCACCAGAAATTCAAATTTAATGGGATCCCTTGTATTTTCTGGAGATCCTACCTGAAAGAGGACCAAGAAGGGGATGAAAGCCTGAGGGACACAAGGAAGAGCAGGGTGACAGGGGTAGTCAGGAAGCAGGTGTCATGAGGAGGGGTCCGAGAGAGAGCAGAGCCCAAATCTGGGACTATGCAAAGGCAAGTTTTAGAAAGCGAAATGGTCACCCAAGGACTGTACCGACCACTGCCGTTTCTTCCCCTTGATGAAGTCATTGGTTTTACCTTCCTGCCACCCTATGGTTTCTGGGAAGATGAACAATTGTCTGGGCTGTCACGCCTGAGTGGTGCTCGGGGAGACCTCAGGCCACTGGTTGACCTGCCTGGGCATAGCGTGCGGTATACATTGTTTGGTCTGAGCGCTTAAGTGCTCTTTCCCTGTTTGTTTGTTTAATTCCTGTGCTTTTGTATGTGATTCCCCTATAAATCTTCCTCTCCTTAAGGACTATGTTTGACAACTTCATTTCCCCCCAACTGGAGACATTTCCCCTGCTAAGGGTCAAAAAGACTAATTATCCTAAACTGAGTATTGCAGACACCCCCAGGCTCACACAGGACCCAGAAGTGCATGGTCCCGGCTGTATTAATAGCAGAGTGCGGTGCGAGCAGATCTGAGCAGCAGGCCCTCGAAGCCCAACTGTATTCCTGTCGGAAGGTGAACTCCTGACCCCTCCAACGAGGAAGGTGTGGGAACCTCACAGTGGAAGAGGCCACGAAGGAGGCTCTGTCCAGACACTGTAGTTTACATGGGAGGAAACTAAAGCCCTGGGAGGATCATGATTTGCTGAAGGGCCCAGAATTGATGATGGGGCTGGGACCCGAGCTCAGAGCTTCTAACTCCCTGTCCAGTGCTCCTGCCACCCAAGTTGGGCTTGGTGGGGAGGTGGAGGAACTGTCAGGGGAGTTGGGAAGGGCAGCAAAACAGGAGCTGACTCTTATAAAGTGCTTTAACACTTACAAAGCGCTTCTCTGCATGTCCTCTCACTCAAGGCAGGTACAATTTTCATTTTGCAAGTGGGGAAGCTGGAGTTCAGAGAGGTGAAGTGACTTGTCCAAGATCACACAGTTGTTAAGTGACAGAACTAGGAGTCAAACCCAGATTCAGGCTCCTTGATCTGTTTCCAACATAACCTGAGAAAAAATGGACAAGGAGAGAGCAGCAAGCTGGCGCCCAGCGTTACCACAGGTCAAGGCAGGTGGGTGTGAGGAAAGGTGATCTGAGGGTCAGAAAGAAGATGCTTGCCTGGAGCCATGTTGGGCACTTGACATGCACAATCTCCTTCAATTGTCACATCAAATGTATGAAAGGAGTACCAGCACCTCCATGTGACAGCTGAAGAATTGAGGCTCGGAGAGGGTATGTGGCCCCCCGTTGGTTAGTAGCAGAGTGAGTGAGGACTTGAATTCAGATCTGTCCAACTCGAGAGTCTTAGTGGGTCCCTCCTATTTGTGTGGTTTTGTTTTGGTCAGTGAAAGTCTGCAGGGTGAAACTGGGCATGAGGGAGGCACAGAGAACATGCAAGGAAAAAGGGCCAGAAAGGCTCCTGGGTACAGTGAATGATCCTGGCAGGACAGAGTCTCATTTCTTTACTCTCCACGGCTCTCCCCTCTACTCTGTATGCAAATAGGTCTCAGAAGCATTAGCCAAATCCCCTCTTTCTACATCTAGATTTGCTCCATGGGTGAACTGGGGCTCTCCCGGCATTGTGGGTAGGTTCACCCTTGGAACTACGGTGTTCTGGCCCCCTGGCTTTTCTGACCACACCTACTAAGCCCCCCTTCCCCCGGAGCTGCCCCCCTTCCAAAGACCACCAGCATTAGGCAGGAAACAGAGACGGATTGCCTTGTTTTCATTCGAGAACTTGTCCCATCTTGTCCTGCCTCCTTCCACCCACCTCCCAGCCTCCTAATTTTGTTTCCAAAATAATTGGGAGTTTTTCCCCAACTGAGGGTTCCTGATCTGGCTACTAGTGGGGGAAATTCCTACCAAGGCTTTATCTTTTCTACTCTACCGTCTTGTTTTTCTGTTGATAGAGACAGCATCATTGACAATCTTACCATTTGCCCTAGTACTCAATTCAGTTTCCATGCAGAGTAGGTTCTTTCTGCCCTGAATTGACAGCTCAGGGGAGTAAGAAGTAAAATTATTCTGGGGGCTATCATTGCTAATGTTTCCCTTGTTTAGACATCTTTTGCAGGGGGTGAGGGGGGGGCAGTGCTTAAACAACAGAAATTTATTTCTCACAATTTTGAAGGCTGGAAGTTCAAGATCAGGGTGTCGTCAGGGTTGGTTCCTTCTGAGGCATCTTGCCTTGGCTCACAGATGGCCATCTTCTCCCTGGGTCTTCACATGGTTGTCCCTCTGTGTGTTTAGACATCTTTTGTAGCTGATGAATTTCTTAAGCCGGGCTTCTGGGACATTCCTCAGAAGCCTCCCCATTAGGAGAGTCACTGAATCACCCTCTTGTCCTCTGGGGGAATGCTGGGAGTCGGCACATCTGTTCCAGGGCTCTGAGCTCCCACGTGGTCAGTGGAGCCTGCTGCCTACTGGCCAGCTGCCACGTTGCTTCTTTTCCTCACCATTGGCAAGGGTCTGCCATCCCCCCAAAATGAATGGAAATTTAAGTCCAAGGGACTATCAAGATGCACTCAGAAAATGTAACCAATATTTACTCCCAATAGTAAAAGGTCAACATTACATTTGGGGCATATGGATAGAGGGTTTATGGGGATACTTCATACTGTTTTTGTGCAATTTCTGTTCATCTGAAAATATCTCAAAATACAATGTTAGATAAATAAACGAAATATGTTTCGCGAACAGGTTGAGTGAGTAAGAACTTGAAGGACAGTGTGGACCAGACAGAGGCAAGGAGGGGGATGGTTAAGGTGAGGGATTTTGGCTAAGGGGGAGTTGGGCTGGCATCTTGCTTTCTCACTTCAGACTTGTCACACATTCAACAGTTACTTAACCTCTTGAAGTCCCAGTTCCTTCATCTGGAACATGGAGATGTTCATGTTGACCCACCTGGAAAATCAGGAGATTACATGAGATAATGCACGTACAGCCTTTAGAAACATGCCTGAGACTTAGGAAGAGATCAATAAATGGTAGAAAGAGGGTAAAAAGAGACATAGAAAGGCCAACATCCTCCCCTAATTGCAATGATCTCTCAGTCTCTGCCATTTAAAGCCCTGGACACCACACGAGAGACCCACCATACTACCTGTTGTCACCAGCCTCTGGCTTCAACCTGCAGTTGCCCACGTGATGAAAGAGACCAGGGCTGCCTCCAATGGAATGTTTCCTGATTCCCAACTGGTCATCTTAAAGGGGCAGCAGAGGGTGCTTATGGATCCTTCTTAGCTTGTGACCTTTCACTCATTCATTTATTCATCATTCATTCATTCAACAAAACTTCATCGGGTAAGAGCGGAGGGAACCATGAGCCGGGCCCCGTGCTTGGCAGGGGGATATAGCATGGAAGGAGACTGACTTGCTCCTTGCCCTCCAGCTGCTTACGTTCTGGGAATGAGTCTTTCCCTGCGATTTTCTCTGGCTTCCTTCCTGGGCAACACCCAGCCTTAGTCACTCCTCCAGAATGCAGGCTCACAGAACCACAGTAGCAAAGGCCCGTGACGAGACGTGGGCAGTTACTGGGCCCGGTCATTCTTTAGCTGCAGTTTTGGCTGTATTTGGCCTTGTGAGTTTGGAAGGAGCTAAGTGTAGCCAGTGGTACAAAGCTGCAAATGCCTTAGCTGCTAATTCTTGAACACCAATTGGCTGCCCACCACCCCCATTCTATGCCCATTGTATTTTTTTTAACCTAGTCTCTCTCTTCCTTCTCTGTCTATAATTCCTATCAGTCTGAAACTCTTTTTCCCAATAGCTTTCCTTTTAGGATCACAAGTGTCTTCTGCTCTACCCCTCTATCCTGCTTCGCCCTACTTCCCCACCCAGGGTGAGATACTTGTCCAACTCCACCAAGAGTTCTTACTTCCTAGCATCTTAGATACCAATCAGCCACAAAACTAGCATTAGCCTCTCTATTTGGCAATTTCCCCATTCATTTGTTTTAGGGAAAACTAGAATAACAATCCAAAACACAATCCAAACTGAAGGAGGAAGAATTTCATCTTCTTATGCACTTTCATGTTTACAACTATTTTAGTAAACCTCTCATTTGTGAAAACTGTTTACACTGAATGTTCTCAAAAATACATTATTTTTCCCTTTAGAGCATCATTTCAATCTTATTTATTGAGAACTACCTGTGTTTTATGACCTATAAAGTCTTATATATTCTTCACAAATAAGACTTTGATATACCAAAAAATATAAGCCAATACTATAGGAGGGACTCCAATGAGTTCTGTATGGTGAGATATAGTTTCAGAAATTGTAAGATAGTAGTGTGTGTGTGTGTGTGTGTGTGTGTGTGTGTGTGTGTATGTTCAAGTCAAAAAAGATATTACCAATTAGTTTGTGATTTTTATATTATGAAAATTAAGTCTCCATGAAGCCTTAAAAAAAAAAAAAGAACCCAGGTCCTGGATTCAGACACGGTTGAGGTCTTATTCTCCTTTTTACTATGTACTTGCTTATAGAATTGGTGTAAAAGTTTGAAGAGATAATAGATATAAATTGATTACCACATTGCCTCAATAAATGATAGCAAAGACTGCTAGCTGCGTGTCCCAAAATCTATTCCCCTCTTTCTCTTAGTAACATAACCCTGATTTTTATCTGAGCATATAGATTTCCTTACAGCTGGGTGCAGCCATGAGGCTAGTCCAATGAGTTATGAGCAGAAGCATTGCAAGGGACTTCCAGGAAGTCTCCCTAAATAGAGGAGAAACTCTTCATCTTTCTTCTGCCTATTATTGGTCTGGACTATAGATGTGATGGCTGGTACCCCAACTGCTATTTTGGAGCATGAGGAGAGCCACACCCTGCCGATGGCATTACAGAGAACTAAAGATCTTGGGTCCTTGATGAGCAAGGACCTGCCATTTCAGCTCTGACTTCCTGAAGATTTCTTTTCATAAAATAGAAATTAATTTTTCTCATATTTAAACCATTATGTTTTAGATCTTAGTTTCTCAAAGTAAAGCTAATCCTAATTAATATACTGTAATTATTATTGTCATCATCATTTTTTATTTTTAGCCTTAGCCCACAATCCTGCTCTTTCACAGATCCCTCTTTAGGTCATTAGAAACAGCCTAAATATCATCAATAGTACAAAGAATTTTTCCTTGGTACTAATCTCTGTTACCGATCCATTCATGCCTTTAATGTATGGTATGGGTGTCTGTGTCCCCCTGGGCCCTAATGGTATGCATGGCATCCCCACTGTTTTCCCTCCTTTGTTTTCCCCTCTTTTTGTATTCCTGATTCTAGATCTTTCCCCACTTTCCATGGCTCTTCTTGCAGAATTCTCAACTAACTGGGTGGGACTGAACCACCTTGAAAGTGAAGGATTTGGACTAAGTAGGAAGGAGGAAGAAGCATTCCAGGTGGGAAAAAAAAAAAACGCAAGCGAAAGGAGAAATCATGTGGCACATAATGTGGAGACTGGAGGGGCAGGCGCTGCAGGTTCCCGCGGAGGGTGGTAGGAGATCAGATTGAATTGAGAAGGCGGGTGGGACCTCACTATAGAGGGTCTTCAAGGCCCAGCAGAGAAGTTTGGACTTGTTCCCAGAGGAAGCGGAGAGTCACAGGCGCAGGGCAGTGACACAAGGCAAGTGATGTTTGCACAAGACTTAATCTGGCTGAAGTGTGCAAAACAGACTAAAGGCAGGAAGAGCCCGGAGACGGGGAGACCAGTATAAATCCTCCACCCAGTAATCAGATGGTCAATCATTGTCAGAGGACATTGAACGGGGCCACATGAAACAGCAAAATTAAAGTGTGGTGATTCCAGCTAAACAGAGTAAGAAGGCTTAAACAAAGTTTTTCCCCAGAACTTCTCACACAAGAAAGTAGAGAGCTTCCAAATAGAGAAAATTGGTTCAATCCTTTTGGAAAACAACTTGGCACTATGGATCAAGGGCCTTAAGAATGTTCACACCCTCTGACCCAGTAATTCAACTTCTGGGAATGCTAGGGAAATAATCCAAATAGGGAAAGAAAAAAAATGCATGGGGATCTTAATCACAGCATACTTGCTATAGCAAATAATTAGAAACAATCTAAATGCTTCACAATAGGAGGATGGTTAAGCAAACTATAGCTCTCACTTAAATGTTACCCAGCCATTAACTCTGAGGGCTAAGACCAGGTAGATGACATGGAAAATGCCCGTGACATAATTAGAGAAAACCAGGATGCAAAATACCTACATCGCACATACAAACACCCCAAGTATAGACAAAACCAGACTGAAAGTATTATTCAAAATTATTCCCAGTTTCATTAAAGTTGAGGGACTATAGATTTTGTTTCTTTTCTCTTTAAAAATTTTTTTCTCCAATGTGTTTTTGGTACATCTATACTTTTGAGTGTAGGGAATGTCAAGGAGATGTCATAATTTTCATTCCATTCACTTTGAATTGTTTGACTTTTATAAGAATGTATTAAATATGTATGATACAGGATTTTTAAAATAAATTATTTTTCAGAGATAAAATATATTAATGAGTGTGGGGAAACCATGAGCCATGCTCATGTCATCATAAGTACAGATACTTACATTCATCTCTCTATGATGTCGTTTTGGGGTTGGTTGGTTGGTTGGTTTTAAAAGGTATAAGCTTTGGAGAGTGAGGGACCTGAGTTTATTTTTTTTAATAAGAACAATTTTCAATTACAGTTGACATTCAGTATTATATTTGTTCCAGGCATTCAGTATAGTGCAGCGGTTCTCAACCTGTGGGTCGTGACCCCTTTGGGGGTCAAACAACCCTTTCGCAGGGGTCACCTAAGACCATCGGAAAACACATATCAGATATTTACATGACGATTCATAATAGTAGCAAAATGACAGTTATGAAGTAACAACGAAAATAACTTTATGGGGGTCACCACAACATGAGGACCTGTAGTAAAGGGCCGCGGCATTAGGAAGGTTGAGAAGCACTATTATATAAATGTCTAGTGGGTAGACATTTATATAATAACTTTTGAGGTGATCCCACCGATAAGCCTAGTACCCACCTGGCACCATGCATAGTTATTACGTTGCTGACTATACTCCTTACGCTGTACTTTACGTCTCCATGGGAAAGGCCTGAGTTTAAGTTTCACCTTAGCTAGGTGACCATGGCTAGGTCGCCTGTGAAGTAGGGAATAATGCCTTCCCTGTATAATTATTGGGGAAGTCGGGTGAGAGAATGTAAGGAAACCTCTTAGCACAGTGCTCTGCTTTTAGGAGACACGTGATAAATATCGATGGCTATGATTTCTCTGTTCTGTTTTCTGCCTCTTGCAGGTGCGGAGCTGTGAGTTTATGGGGTGACTGTCTGAGGGAGGGGACAGAAGCCTGAGCAGTGGCCTCAGCCACCTCCTGTCCCTGTGCTGTAGCTACCTGGACTTCTCCCAACTCTGAACCCATTTCTCCCCGCTCCAGGAACTTCTGCCCCGCTGTCTGCCTTTCCCTCTGCCTGTTTGCAGTAGTGTACAATGTACTAATTATAGAAGACAAAGTTTATTTTTAAAAGGCAGTTTTATTCTCCATATACTCAGCCAGCATGGATTTAAGAATGGTTTTCTGTTTTTAACATTTAAGTTGGAATATAGAGTGGCCTTTGTTTGCCTAAATCATTCTGTTATACCTCCCTTGACCCCACTTTTTATGCAAGTCCCAGTTTACAGCTCTGCTCAAAACTGCCCAAGTCCCTTTGAAGGACCTTAATGATGTTGAAGAGTCACTAAGATTAGGAGAGAAGACTCGATGGCCAGGAGACCCCCTGGGGCAAAGCACATTCATGCCCCAAATGATTCTGAGGTGGGAGGAGCTAAAAGCACCACTAATATCCCTAACATCCTGCTTAATAAAACTTTCATACTCAACTGTATTTTCCAAGTTTCTCAAGGACTACTTAAGTGGGCCCCCATTCAAAACCTGTTAAAGCCCAGGGAGATGATGTTTATTGGCTCAGTGTGGTCAGCTAAGTTGGCGGTCTATCAGGGGATGCCACACACTGACCCTCGGGTGTCCCAGCATACCGGGCACTGGGAGAGAGGCAGAGTCTCCTTCCCCACCCTGGATTCTGGTCTTAAACCAAGGATGTGACCTGGAAACAGAAGCACTATATGTGACCCTTGGACCACAGATTCTGCTCTCCCAAGAAGATGGAAGCCAAGGGGGACGGTCACATGAGAGGCCAGGCTGGGCCCGCGTTCCCATGCCCTGGCCACTGCTGCTGGCCCCTTTTGCCCCAGCACTTGCTCACTTGGTCATGGGGTTTGGGAGCCGACTTAGAGCAAAGAGAGGCCCCCTGTCCTCCCAGCACCAGCCAGCTCCTGGGTGTTTAGCTGGATGAATAAATGAATGCATGCATGCACGAACAGATGAGTAACAGCACTTCCATTCGCTCCCACGCCGCCCTGTGGCCCTCTTTCCATGTCTTAGCTTCCACTGCCAGGTTTCAAACCATCGGCCCTGTTACCGATATTTGAAAGAATTATGACTTAAAAAGAAAAGCAAAACTAGAACGTGATTTAAATGCAAACAAGAGTTCTGCAGCCACACGGAACGGAACTGCTCAGTGAATTGGAGCCCCGATGCTGAACTGTGTGTAGTCAGAGGACAGGGAGGACCGGTGGGAGAGGGGGAAGAAAGACAGGAGAAAGAAGCAGAGGGAGATTGAGAAAGAAATTTGAGTTCTGGTCCCGTGGCTTTGACTTGGCCACTCACAGCTTTGTAACTTGAGCCTCAGTTTTCCCATCTGTAAAATGAGAGGTTCAACTGGATCTCTGGATAACTGTGAGTGCATCAGAATCACATGCAGGGGGGCTGCTGTGCATGCAGATCCCTGAGCCTCACCCGCGAAGGCTCTGGCTTTGGGCTGGGGGCCCTGGGAACCTCCACGTTTAACAAGCCCAGCTGCAGTTGTCGGAAGAGCTCACTCTGAGAAAATAGGACCCAGTGGCCCCAGAGAGGACGTGGCTCTGACTCCTCCCAGGCAAGACTCTGGAACTAGGAGGTAAACTAGTATTCCTCACTTCTTGGGGTAATAATCAACCACTTTGGGGTCACTTTAGCTCTGGTTCAGGAGGGAATGACTCATTAGTAAGTGTGGAGGCAAAGGGAATGGTATATTCACATCTTAGAAACTAGTAGAATCTCTCAAGGTCGCCTTTGCCTTCTGTTGTCAGGACTTGTTAATGGGACAGGATTATCAGAGGCGACTCTCCTCGGCTGTGCTAACGCCTGTGGAGATGCGGGCAAACAGAACCTCCCGCCAGGGGTTGCTTTGTGCATTTTCTGAGCACTTGCTCTTGTATGATCTCATCTGACCCTCAAGGCATAGACAATCACCCTCATTTCACAGGTGGGGAAACTGAGACACAGAGGCTTTGTGCCCATTGGTACGCTGCTCTTAATTGGCAGATGCAGGGAAAGAACTTGGATCTCCTGATTCCTAGTGCAATGGTTTTCCCGGTGTACCAGCTTGACGATAACTGTATTTAAACGTCCTCAGACCTGTAGTTAACTGCTGTTCCAGTGTAGGCTGAGATGGCTACTCTGTGAAATGAATGATAGCAAATTCTACGACACCCTCGGGGTACACACAGTCTGTGCAACCCAGGCTCGCAGTGACTGGGCATCTACATGTGTAATATAGATTTGCATACATGGGCTTTAAAGATTGAAAGGGATATACAAAACAGTAACAGGACTATATGACTAGTAGAATTATAGGTGATTTTTATTTTCTCCTTTACACCTTTTGTGTATTGATTATATCCATCCTGTTTTCCATAGTGAGTCATCTTTCCTTTTTTAATCAGAAAAAATAGAAACATGCAGCACATCTCTGTGTTTATAGATACTTCAGCATTTCTAAGATGTTTTCACATATGTGCTACTGAATTTTGTCACTTTGTAAGAAATACTCTGAGCAGGTATTATATTATTATCCCCATTTGACAAAAGAAGTCATTCCCTAGTGTCACACCGCACAGCTTGGAAGATGAGGACTGAGGTGCCGACCCAGGTCGCCCGCGGCTTTGAACCCTTCTGCCTGCTCTCCCGCCGTGTGCGTGTTGGAGTGAGTGAGCTCTGGAGCACCCTGCCCCCTCGCACGGGCACTCGCCATCCTACCCTTGCTTTCACTCCCTCTCGGTGGCTTTTTCCTAGTACAAGGAGCCCAGACGTGGGTCTTTCCCTGGGTTTCCACCCTGCTTGGTAGAGTGGATGTCCTCCTGTTGGTGGGATGGATGCCCCCCTTAATATGGTGCGGGGCTTGAGGTGCCCCTTGCTACTGGGGTGAGGCCGAGCTGCTCTTATTGTCTCAGGGGTGATCTAGGTGGCAGCTGCAAGGGAGATGGTGACACTGCTACTGTGTTGTGCTTCTCAGAAGATGCCAGTCTGCCCTGCCCAGGGACTGTAAATGGCTCCCCTGCGTGTTGGTATCTTTCCTTTCTATAATCAACTAAGTCCCTGGGCCAGAGAACTGTGAGTTGAGTCAAGGGAGGACAGGAGGACCAAGAGGGTGACGTGGGCATGAGAGGGGCCTGACACACACCCAGACTGCTGGGTGTGTCCTACGTGAGTGACCTTGACTTGCCCTACATCTTCCCTATGCCCATTCTCTTATATTAAAAATGGCGATGAAGTTCATGATATTAATGATACCTTACTTGCAGGATTAAATGGATGGACTTGCTCAGTGAATTATTTATTATCGATTGTGTTGCAGATACTGTTTTAATACGACCGGGGGTAGAGACAGAAAGGGCCCTGTCTTCATTTGGGGAGACAGACAATGAGCAGCTAAGTCTGTGAGAAAACTCTGCCAACGATGAGCGCGCTAGGAGAAATAAAGTGGAGTGAAGGGCATGCAGGGGTGGAGGGGCCGCTTCACGTAAGGGATGCTGAGGAAGACGTCTCGGGGACGCGAGACTGGAGCAGAGACCAGGAAGATGTGAGAGGGAGCTGGGAGGCAGCTGGGGACCCCACTCCAGCAAGGGAGCAGGCGGGGCTGTGAGAGACCGCCAGACAGCGGCCTGTCCAGTCAGAACGGCAAATGCAAACACAAGGCCCCTCCAAGGTGGGATCCTTCTCGTCACTGGCTTTTTGACCTTCTGACAATTAGCAAAGAAGAGAGCAGCTGCAGAAAGACAAGTATTAAACTTGACCTTTCCAAAGGTCCTGGGGTCCCCTTCCTGAGCATCTCCAGGAACAGGCGGGAAGAGAAAGAAAACACTCTTCACACCGCCGTTAGAGCCGGGAGCACCTTGCATTTCGTGGCTCTGTCGGCAGGACTGCCCCTCACTTCCCAGGGCTGGAATCCCGGTTTTGACTGTGTGAGTTCAGGCAGGTTTCTTATTTTCCTGAGCCTCAGTTTTCTCATCTGTAAAATGGGATTTTTTAAAATAGCTGGCCCACAGGCTATTGTGAGAATGAACTGGGCCCAGCATAGAGTAAGTGCAAAATTATAAATTGCTCATTGTCCATGTCCACATTCCAGATGTCAATACATTTTGTGGAACAAAAGCTCTGGAGTAAGAAAATGCTGCCCGAAGAATTTCACAGTCAGGGCTGCTGCTATGGGGGGAGGTGGGGAGGCGCGGTGCCCTCGGGTGGCACACAGCCACCCTTTGCTGGCCATTGATGAGACAGGCCAGCGAGCCAAATCTGAATCTAACTCCTTGCTCTTGAGCCTGATGTAGTTTCTTGTTCTCATATAGAAAAACTTGTCGAGCCATTAACTTGGTAAGAGCAGATACTGTGTCTGATCTTCGCCTGAAGCTGCGAAGCAGCCCGTTTGCTTCCCACCTTGGCCGTCTTCCAGCCCCTTCACGCAGAGCCCCCCCGCCCCCCAGCCCTGTGTGGAGCCACGTGTGGAGCTTACACTCACCCCACCCCACGGGCCGCACCCCTGGCACTCTGTTGTAGCAGCGCTGGGATTTGTGGAAAGCGGTCTTAGAATCAGGTGGACCAGATAGAAGATCAAGTGGAGAGCTCAGGGTTTAGCCAGATGCCAAACATGTTCCCAAGATGAGACCAACAAGACCCATCTTGATTCACAATCACCCATGTAACCGTGTGGGTCAGAAAACCCGAAACAAGCAGCTCATGCTCCCGGACAAGAGAGGACTGGAGGGGAAAACTCCTTAGACGGAAGGACTTGCTGTTTGGCCGCCACCGGCTGGTGGCTGGAGGCAGCTGGGGAGTGGGAGTGGATCCTGAGTGGCTGCAGGAGTATCTGTGGACACAGCCTAGGCAAGTGCCTCCCCAGCGAGCTCCTCCTTGTTTGCTCTAATTCCAAGTAACGGTCAGCGTTTTGTTTGCTTTCCCGAGGCCCAGCCCTGTCATGAAGAAATAATGGTGACCTCAAGAACTTGACCCCAGTCTGCCCGTGCGGATCGAATGTGTCTTCGGCCTCCCGGCATCCGAGGCCCTCCAAGTAAGACGGAGTGGGGAAACTGAGTGCATTCGTGTCTTATAAAAGATGGGCAGGTGACCAGGAGGGCCGGTCCCCTTGCCCTCACCACTACTTCCATGCCTTGAGCACTTCGTCAAGACAAACTAGATTCAGCTAAGCCAAGCTCAGTTACTGACCTTTGGTTAATCAGTGCCAGGAATGTGGTGTGTTTAGCTGAAGTGGGCAGCAGCTCTAGGTCAAAGTGATGTTGTACACTGGAGGAACTTGTTAACACTTTCTACACAAAATCAGAGTGCGGGTGAGGTGTGAGGATCCCGTAACTAAAGGTCCAAAGAGCTGGCTGACAGTCTCTGGCTGTGAGGCTGTAAGTGCCTCAACCTTTCTCAGCAGCTGTCTCCTCGTCTATAAAAGGAAGGTTATTATTCCTGCCACACAGGGTTCTTGTGAGACTCTCATTTGAGTACGTTTACAGCTCATGAGATCAAGTGGTAGAAAGTACACAGCATTCCATATATTTCCCTCAGACAGTAGTTGTGAGGCTTACCCGAGCAGTTAACTCAGTGACTAGCACACAACAGACACACAATCAGGCATTACAAGTAATTCTCGTTGTCACTTGTAAGAATTCTGTATGTGCAAGTGTGACCTTAGACCACAGAGCCATATAAAATGTAAATTCTTATTTTCATCTTTTATTGATCTGCTAGCAT
The DNA here is from genome assembly GCA_004026885.1 of Lyroderma lyra. Taxonomy (NCBI): domain Eukaryota; kingdom Metazoa; phylum Chordata; class Mammalia; order Chiroptera; family Megadermatidae; genus Lyroderma; species Lyroderma lyra. The sequence goes on along the minus strand of PVJL010009930.1, from coordinate 18,590 downwards.
GTAGGGTTAGCACATGATCATGTTGCTAACTGTCCCAGCTCAGGCAAGTATCTCACATCCATGTGACTTTAGCCATCCCCCACTTGGCAGCTCTCCAGTCCAGCCCTCTGCAGTCTCCTTCCCAAACCTCACTCTCATCGCACTGTCCCTCTGGAAGCGCTGCATCCTTTACAGGCGAGCAGCCTCCGCAGCCTCCAGGTCGCTTCCTCACACCTCTGCTTATTCCTTGAGCCATCACTGCAGCATGGGACACTCTTGTCTCTTCTCTCTGCTTTCTTTAGTCTCAACCCTCCTTCAACGTCTGGATCAGCTCCTTCCTTTGGGAAACGTCCTTCCTCACCCTACAGATCACTCTGCTTGAGTGGGCTCAGTTTGTGTGCTGTGATTTGCTTTCGCTCACCTGTGACTTTCTAAATGTTCTTTGAGCCATGGGGCAGGGACAAGGACTTCCATTTCTTTGGAATTCCTGGCCAGCACTTAGTGAGATGTGCTGCACTGAGGAGCATTCCAGAGAAACTGTCCTTGACCATGAGGCCCTCACCTCATTATCTATATTCCTAGACCCCCCTGTAGCTGTAGAAGCTCCTGGAGAAATAGTGTCGCCCTTCAGTGAAGTGTCATGTGTCAGATGCCAAGGTGGGTCCCAACCTCCCACCAGGCCCCGGGAAAGCTATCAGCTGGTGCCTACAGGAGGTGAACCCTGCCTGACTCACAGCTCCCCTATTCAGGGAGAGTTGCTCTTGGCCTCCAGTTTGGCAGGGATTTGCAGCCAAAAGAAACCCACTCAAGGAGTATATTTGGGCCTTAGGTCAGTGTCTCTGCAGCAAACAGATTTTTATTCTAGTTCATTTTTCTGTGTCTACCTATAGGCAGGTGCCCAGGATGTGTCTCTCCCACCCGCTACTGGTTTGGTTCTAGGCCTCCTTGTGAGGCCCACAGTCTAAGATATCTGACCTGATGCCATGCTGTCACTGGTGGGGAGGCTCTCAGGAAGAAAGAGTAATCGTGAACTTGCTTCAGTGTGCAGACTGAGTTTCCCTTCTCTCCTTTGGTTTCTGTTCACGTGGCATTTGTGTCTGTGCCACGCACTTGGAGATAACAGGATAAATAAGATCCTGTCTGCCCTGATGGAACTTCTTCCCCCACTGTGGGAGGCCTCTGCACAGGACCCCTGGGTTCCTTCTCTTCTCTTAAAAATTTTAGGGGAGCGAGAGAGAAGAGCACATATCCAGTAGTCTGTGCATGTATCCAGTCTCTCTCCCCAGAAAAAAAAATACACACATGCCCAATAGTCTGCAAAAACTCCAGAGCGTTTACAGACCCTATGACAAACCCCACAGACACTCATCCGCAAACCCCACAGGTCCTACATGAAGAATACTTCTGCTCTTTACAAAAAATCAATAAGGATGATGAGAGGAGGGGGGAAACCCTAAAAATAGGATGCAAATAGAAACAAATGAAAGAAACCCTCTTTCAAACAAACAACATTACCAAACTGAAGGCAGAGTAGACAGACAAACCAACCAACAAACAAAAACTAATGAATACTGAATTCTAGTGAGGAGTTTTTCTTATAATGGTGTGGGTTAGTAATCCTGAAATACTTTTTGTGTACTGAAAATTTAGCAAATGAGTAAATATACTGGGGATAAGGGAGTCAGTCCTTGCTGGTGGAGAAGAAAGTTACAAATATGGAGAAAGGGAAGACTAAAATGAATCCTGTATCGAATAGGAGCTGGAGGTATCTGTATGAGTTCCTGGTTGGTGTGTGTGTGTGTGTGTGTGTGTGTGTGTGTATGTATGTATGTGTGTGTGTGTGTAAATTAAGCTGTAAATATTTATTTACATTTCTTAGTTCTGTCCGCTAAAGGGCTTAGAAGTAGACACCCTGTAGCACTGAGCACATTGGGGACCCAGATCTTGGTTTCTAAATACTGGTTTCAGGGCTGAGACAGGGAAAGTGCAAGATAAGCCTAGAAGATCATGTGGTACCAGAAAGCAAAAAAGGGCTAAAAACACAACAGCAACACATCAAAAGAAAAGAGGAATCAGAAGGGGCTCTATTGGTCAAATCTGGGAGAATCTATACATCAAAATAAATAACAATGGTCTTATTACCATAGAAGAGTCAGAATTAAATAAGAATCCATGAGCTCATACCAATCTAAATAAATAAATTAACAGATGAGAAGGGAGAGCTCACTCTTATAGCTGAATATCAACTAGTAGCTGTAGAAGGAATGATGAAGTTAGATTAAAATCACTGTGCAACCATTATAGTAATCATTGATATAAACAAGAATTATCAATGGATGCTAACACTTGGAAGTTCTGTGAAGAATAGGATATTTACATAAACTGAAAGCACCTCTTTACAAATCACTTATTAAATCCAAAGGGAAAATTAGTCATTCCACAGTGGGTAAACACAACCATAAACATCTAATTGAAGTAAACAGTACCAGCAAAGAGACAGGCTGACTTCGTGTGCCTCCTGGTGGGATGCTCTGAAATGGACTCGATATCATCCTATGGTATTGCCAATCCTTCATATCCTGACTCTAATTGTGAGGAGTGAGGAGCCATTAAACAAAACAGATTGAAGGGTATTCTACAAAATAACTGGCCTGTAATCTAAAAAGAAAAAAAAAAACAAGTTCATGAAAGATAAAAGAAGGCTGAGGACCTGATCTAAATTAAACAAGATAAAAGAGATATGAAGAGTATTATATATTCAATGTGTGATCTGGATTGGATGCTGGATCAGGGGGGAAAACAGCTATAAAACAGGACAGTGTTGGAACAATTGGTGACATTTAAATATGGATTGTGAATAAAAATGAATTAAAAAAAAAAAAACTAGAATTAAAAAAAATAAATAAATAAATATGGATTGTGGATCAGATAATAATTTTGTATCAATGTTACATTTTCTGATTTTGATAAATGTAGTTATGTAAGAGAAAGTCTTGAAGTATTTATCGATAAAGAGGGCATAAATAATTCAGAAAAATATGTATCTGTATGCAGATAGATAAATTAGATAGAGAAAGATAAAATGATGAACCACCTGTGGCAAAACACTAGCAATTAGAGAATCTGGGGAAAGAATATATGAGTGTTCCTTATACTTTTTTGGGGGGGTCAATTTTCTATAGTTGTGAAATTATATACAAATTAAAGGTAGAAAAATTTTTAACTACAAACTGAAACTCTCATACATTGCTGATGAGAGCGTAAATTGATAGAACCACTTTGGAACTGTTTGGTAATATCTACTAAGGCAAAAGAGATGTATCCCTATGACCCAGAGAGTCCACCCTTATGTTTTTACTCAAAAGAAAAGAGTGCTTATGTTCACTAAATGACAGGTACATGAATCGTTATAGTAGTAAAAACTGGAAGTAGCCAATAACTAGAAGCAACCCAAACATCTATCAACAAGAGAATGCATAAATACATTGTGCTGTGTTCAAACTACACAGCAACGGACGAACAAACAACTGTATGCAACAACATGGGTGAAGCGCAGAGACTGTGCAGCCAAAGGCATTACACACAAAAGACTGTATACACACACACACACACACACACACACACCATATGAAACTGTTTTTATGAAGTTGAGGCACAGGCAAAACTAATCTATAACAGAAGTCAGAGCAGTGCTTACTTTGAGGGATGGTATTAACTATGAGAGGACACAGGAGCCTTCTGGAGTTTTGGAAACATTGTGTAGGATTTACATAGGTGCATACATATATAAAAATTCATCAAGCTGTGCATTTAATGTATGTTATGTAAGCATTTTATGTATGCAGTTTTTAAAGTGTTTTTTAAAAGAAAGAGTACTTATGCCTTTTCCCTCCACTCTGTGTATAGGTAATTCCAAAATCCCTATTTGCAGATTCCAAAAATCTACTCAGACCTTAAATACATGTCCATAATTATACTTATTATTGGTCCTCAGAAAACTTGGTGTTCCTTTCCAGAAATAAGTAACCCACCCAAGACGACTCCCATCTGTAACCCTGAGTACAACCAGTCACCAGGTCCTTGCTTCCACCTCCTGTGCAGCCCTCCAGCTCTCTCTTCCCCTCCTGGCTTCCGTAATTTCTGCCTGGGCCTGGGTCTCAGCAGCCTCCTCATTGGCCCCCCTGCCTCCACTCCCTACGCTCTCTGTATTCATTTCTCAAGGCTGCTGTATCAAGCACCACAAATTGGGTGTCTTAAAACAATAGACATTTGTTCTCTCATAGGCCTGGAGGCTAGAAGTCTGAATGAAGGTGTCTGCAAGACCCCGCTCCCTCTGAAAGCTCTAGGGAAAAGTCCTTCCTTGCCTCTTCCAGCTTCTCCTGGCCACAGCAGTCCTTGGCCTCCCTTGGCTTGTAGCTGCACCACTCCACCCTCTGCCCATCTTCACAGGCTTTCCCCTCGCTGTGTCTCTGTTTCCTCTTGTTATAAGGACACAAGTCGTTGAAATGAAGGCCCTCTTTAATCCAGTTGAGCACTTACAGGGGTGAGCAACCCCTGTCTGGGATGCTTCAGAGTGAGGCCGGGCTCCAGGAGGGATGTGAATGAAGCAAGAAGACTTCTAAGAACCCTCTTAGGTCTGACATGCATGCCGGCTAGCCTCATCCCCTCCATCCCCTAACCTGCACCCTGTTCTCCAGTCAGGGTCTCTTCTGCTCCCGCCGGGAGAGGGCGCCAAAATGTCCCCTCTCTGAAGCTTCTCTCCACACACACCCTACTCTCCTTGTAGTCATTCAGATTCTACCTACCCCTCAGCAATGCTCAAGATAATACAAACTATTATAAAGGTACAACAAGGACTGACTGAGTAAACTTTTTTGTACATTTGTACAATGAAAACTTGCATGGTTATTTACATTGAGGTAATGGATGAAAATCTAATAATGTGGAAAGATGAGCACCGTATACTGTTATATGAAAGAAACTGGTTACTGTGTGAACTGATTTTGGAAAATTAATAAAAATAATACATAAAAATAGTAGATGATCTGCACATCAAAATTTCATAGTCTCTGGGTAATGAGATTAGAGGTATTTTCTTTTTATATCTTCTAAATGTTATAAAATTAGCAATATTTGAGTTTTATTGGGTTTTATGAAAGTACTTTTTGTTATTCAGCAAAGGCATCTCTTTCTGGTTAACTCTAATCTGCATTTACCTTTTCTGTCTCTAAACCTCACTGTTGGTTCGTATAATCCAGTACATGGCTGTATACTGTCTTGTGTTATTACATGATTGTTTCCTTCACAATGGTCTTGCGCCTCCAATTAAGAAAAGTTTTCTCTGGCCAAATTGTGACTTATTTTCTCATTTTCCCCATCACATAGCACAGTGCAGGAACTGGGCACTTGATTGGCTTGGTCCTGCATCCTCTAGGTGCCACATAACGTACCTGGCTTTCCAGAGAAGCCCTGGACCTGGGAATGTCCCAGAGCAGTCATGGGGATGGTGAGGCTTGCTCCCTGACTCAAGTGTCCAGTCACTGGCATTCCAGGTTGCTCAAACTTATAATACTATTCTGCTTCTGTCTTCTCTAGTGGCTAGGCCCAGACCTGCAAAACCTTCTGTCCTGTCCAATTTCAAACTAACTGTCCTCCAGTAGCTAGAGCACAATTGGAGATTGGGAAGTCACCTTTGCATTCTTGTCCCATTATTTGTGAACAGCAGTAGAGGCAAGGGGGTCTTTAGTGACGACCATTCTTTCAGAAATTATCCCACATCCTATTCTTAAAAAATGGGCCTCATTGCCCCATTGCCGGCTGTGGTCTGCATACTCTGCCAGGCAGTAACTCTGCAAAGGTGACAGCAGGGACATGGTCCAGAGAGGCATTCCTTTGTTTCCACGCAGCTATTCCAGTTTTACTAGCAAACCCTCTGAAATGGCCTCTGCAATGATGTTGTCATGTTCTTCTTACTCCACCGGCAAGTCAAACTCCAGTGACCACTGTTTAGCACCATTAACATCTCTCCTTTCCATCGGTAAATCAGAGGGGCAGCGTGGCTGACTTAAATAAGGCTTAGAACAGGAGTCCCTGCTGTTTTCTTGACAGTTTTTTTCAAGTACATTCAGACATAATTCTCCATAGATACTTGAAGGGCTGTCAGGTGGAAGGAGGGAGGACAAGACTTGTTCTGTAACTGAATCCTATCGCTCCAACAACCCTAGCATTGCTCCACCTAGATGTTTTCTCCATCCCGCGTGCCACAGTCCAGACCACCCTGCAGCCTTGCCTGGATGACTGTGACAGCCTCCTACCCATTCTGCCCGCCTGTCCAGGCTTGCTCCTCTAATCCTTTCTCAGAGAGTCTCAGTAATCTGTTTAAATTGTAAATCTGATCACACCACACCTCTGTGTAAAATCCTATAATGCCTCTGCATTGCCTTCAGGATAAACTAAACTCCTTAGTACTGCTTTTAAGACCCAGCCCCTGCTTAGTTCTCTAGCTGCATGCCTTGCCCAGATTGTGTCAGCCCTTCCAAACCACTTGTACACTGAACCCCAACAGCTTCTTATTCTCTTACTTGCAGGGCTTTGCCTAGAACATTGTTCACAAGCAGTGGTACATGTACCCCCAGGGGTACATGCTGGGCCATTCAGGGGTATGCAAAAAATAATCAGTAATAGCAAAAAAACAAGTAAATTTTTAAAACACAAAACATTAGCTTTGGAACAATTAATGTTAAGTTTGAATAACCATTAATGGAGACACTTCAAAAATTAGATCATGTTAGCAAATGATGATTGGTGTGGGTGTGGCTATGAACCCTTTCCCCAAACCCATTTTCTTCCAATCATGCAGTTTCAGAGCAATCCATTTGTGATGTTTCTAGAACTTCACCAAACATGTAAATACATCCGTAGCCAGTTTGATCAGTTTAGTTATTGACTGGGTAAAAATGTGTTGTCTTTAATCGTGATTCTTTTCAAGTAGTGTTTTTTATTTAATGTTTAATTACTTGATCATTATCAATAGTTAACTATGTTATGAATATTGTAAAATTAAATCTGTGGTTTGCACCTACCTAACTTATTAACTCATTTCCACTATTTTACATGAAGGTAGGCACTGAACAGAAGTGTATTTTAAAACAGCTGTTTTAAAAACAAGGGATACAATTTATTAACTTGGTTTAAAGGGGGAACACAGTGGGAAGAGGTTGGGAACCACCGGCCTAGCACATTTCCCTTCCCCTCTTCTCTTAGCTTATTTGCCTTCCAGATGTCCCTTCTTCCAAAAGCTTACCCCAATCACCCAAAGCCAGGCTGGATATTCTCATGTGCCCCAAATGAGTATTCTGGGTTCACCCTACCAGAACTCTTGTCACTTTATCTTGGAATTGCCTGTTTACATCTATCTTCCTCTCCAAACAATAAGCTCCTGGAGGGCTGGGATGGTTGTACTTACCGTCATATCCCCAACACCAGTGCCTGACTCTCACTAATTGCCGAATGAATGACAGGTGACATAACAAGGCTGCGATGGTAGTTTAATGGGTTTAGATGCCTATTCTATGTACTGAAGATGATAATAACTGATGATATCCCCAAAAAAGGGAACAGACTGACCCACAAAGCACAGTGAGAGCCCTGTTTCTGAAAGTTTCACAACAGCCCAGTCCTCCGGCAGGGAGCTCCTTCACGAGGAGGTATGTGCTCATTTCCTGCCTGATGGCAGGATTAGCTTCTTTTCTGGGGACCAAAGATCTGGGTTCCATACTTACTGGGAGACCTTGAGCAAGTCACACCCTCTATGAACTCTCCCAACCAGTAAAATAGAGACGATATACCTGCACTGCCTTTTTTCACAGATTTTGTGAGAACCTGAGATTGTGTATGCTAAAGCATTTGTAAAAGCCTTAAAACCAAATAATAGATATTCTCATTTACCACACAACCCTCAGGACTTATACCTTCACTAAATAATTTTAGTTTTGCAACCACATTAGAAAACAGAGTGCCACATGGAAAGTTTTACTGCCAGTCAGAGGTGAGAATTAGAGCAGAGAGATCGTCTACCTCTCCTGTGCCACACCACCAACCAACCTAGGGAAAAGGCCATAGTGGAATTAAGAGCACCTTTTTTGGCCAGAATCTATCAAAGGCCATTGTTCTTGCCATCAGGGAGATTCTTTGGCGCTCATTACTAAAACAAAGGGAGTAGGGCCCCACCATCTTAAATCACCAGGAAAATCAGCAGAAACAAAAAATACAGACAGGCCATAGACCTTCCTGCCCCTTGGGCCTCTTGATTTATGCTGAAAGTCGAGAATAGTTAACAGCCTTTCACTTCCCCTTTGACAAGACAAAACCAATGAAACCAAGTAATTTAAAGGCTTTTTATTAGGAACCAGGGGAATGAGCTGCTTATCCCTTTAGAACAGTCTAGAGCAGGTCGTCAGGCCCAGGATTGAGAGAGGTCGTTAGAGGTGCTGTGGTGTGTCTGCTGCACTTGCTTAGGGCCTGGAAGGACGGCGATGGCAACAGAGGTTGGCAGGAACTGGTGTTAGCCGAGACACCAAGGGCCTGGGGAGAGCCCTCTCCTTCCTTCCAATTCCACTCACGTCTGGAGCGTGCCAGGAGACAGAATGTGGCTGGAGTGGGCAGGGGGCAACAGTGTTGTCAGAGCCCCCGCTTCATTCAGTGCTACTTCTCTTGCCTGCCCGCCACTCTTCTTGCCGTTTAGTGATTAGGTATTTGAAGAACTCATACACAGACCATGCAATGGCTGTGGAGGGGATCTGGTAAATTACTCTGGCTTGCACCCCTCGGAAGTAGGCGGTCACCCCACCTACTTGATATACTGTCCTGAAGGCACTAGCCATGCCTGTAATATGTCCTGTGAAGTTTGAGTTCAAAGCCAGGGATTCCTGGGTGTTGAGCAGTGTTTTGCAAACGTCCAGTGGGGTTGTGACAGCGGCAGCTACAGCTCCTGCACAGGCTCCGGAGAGGACGTGGGAGCTGGGGTTGTACCGTCTCTGGGGGTTAAAGTGCTCCTGCAGGAATTCGTAGGTCATGAAGTGAATGGCTTGGAAGGGAACGTTCATGGTTAGCTGGGTGGTGTAGCTGCGGTAAAAGGCGCCAGCCCCTTCGTTTTGCCACACTGCCCGTACACAGTCTGTCACCCGGTGGTACGGTGAGTTGTACATCTGCATCCTCTGCTTGACCACTGGGAGTGCCATCAATGAGAAGGAAGAAACAGCAACAGCAACCAAGCGGTGAGCAAGTGCCCAGATTCGGAGTCCCAAGTCAGCGGATCAGCCAGTGTAATAGAGAGAGGGAAAAAAAATTAGTGAACTGTCAGTCAGTCTGACAAGCTCAGGTTTCCCTTTTTTGAGAGGAGGGGATCAGAGAAGGTTGGTAAAGAGCTGAAAAATAATGGACACACTTCTGGTAAGATTTCTTTAAGACTAGCCAAATAATACATAAGATATACTTATGGTTCAGAGACTAGAGGGTTTCCTTAAAATAAGGGCATTATCTATCGTTACATCATCTTACCTTTTTATAACTTCTGAAACAAGCTATGACTCAGTGGCAGTGAACATAATAATGAACAGATAGTCCTAATAATCCCAATACTCAGGTACTAAGAGCACCTAATCACTATGACACGAGGATGGTTACACTCTCCCACAGGGAGGAGGAAGTGCTACCAAAACCCCAAAATTCTTAGCCAAGATGTGTCTTTAGTTTCCAAATATCCCCTACATTCTCAAGTAGGTAACATGGTGTGAGCTCTGCAGATCTTCACCTTAGCATTAGCCGTTTCCATGCCAGGGCCTTGCCCAGGCAGGCAAAAAACTGGAACTCCAGAAACATGGCAACGGACCTATCCCTTCATATTTGCTTACGTACTTCATTCTCCAACTAAAATGCCAAGATCCAAGCCATAATGCAGAGACTGAGTTCTAAATTTATCCTTTCATTCCTATCTCAACTATCTTCATGCCACCATAGCAGTATTTTCAAGTGTCAAAATCCATCTTCCCATCATTGAAGAGAAATAATCTGCTAATATTTCAGATGAGATCAAATCCGCTATGAAGGGGATTTCCAAGAAGGCCCAGGCCAAAGAGAGCCGTATCTTTCTCCAGAGAAGCCTCAAAGATGAAGTCAATCTCAATGAATATGCTTCCTGTGCAGGGGCTCCTCCTAAGGACCTACAACATGGAGGGAGCGCCCTCTAGTGGTGAGACGAGGTAACACGGCAGGATTTCCCACCAAAATCGATGGGTGCTCCTCCGCTTTCTGCAAACCAGAAATAAAGGAGAAGCCCAGAGATGCAGAAGCGGTTGCCCACAAAGGAAAAAGGGTGAGGAACCGTTACCTTCAGCTGGATTCATGGCTGCATCATGAAGTAATGTTGCCACACACCCAGCCGCACCTGCAAAGGAGAAAACAACTGCCACGTGTACGGCCTGGAGAGGGCTACGATTCACTGAGGCCCCAGAGTACCGTGAAGCGGCTGTGCTAAACCACAGTGGGGAGAGGGCATGTTTAGAGCCAGTTTAAAAGATGGAAACCCACTGCTCCTAAACTCTTGTTCCCAACAAATTAGTAAGGTCATCAATATACAATCCACAGTTAAAATATTAAGGCCAGCAAGAGTTAAAAAACAAAACAGCCCAGATTTTATCAATAAAGATGGTTCCGAGAATAAATGCAGCTCATGCCCCAAACAGGAAGCAGATACACTGCTGCCAAGGGGTGCGAGGACATCAGCTGTCTCCCATGGAGGGAGAACATGAGGGGCAGGTGGTCAGATGTCCACCACAGAACCTCACCTTCTATCCTGCCCAACTTATCTCTAAATCCTAACATCAGTCTGTCTAGACCTCCCCTCAGGTTCAGTATTTCTGTATTCCTCACCCTCTCCTCTCCACCTTCTATTTGGTTTTCAGACAGTCCTCACTGAACAGGCTGCTAGCCCTTCCCTTACTTCCACCTGTCTGGTTTCTCCATTTGAAAATCCCTTGGCCCCACCCGCAGTCACTTGCTGAAGTCATGTCCTCAATGACACAAACTGCCTCTGGTCAGTTGGGATCCTGAAAAGGTGAAGCGAAGAGCTGGAGCTCCATTAGTGTCTTCCTTGTGTGGCTGGGTCACCTCTGATCCTGCCCTGAGGAGCAGGACACCACCCGACTATCAAGAAATACAATGGGGGTAGTTCAGTGTGTATCTCCACATTACCAGGGCATAGAAGTTGATGCCAGGGAGAAGATGAGAGGAGAGTCGAGCTGGTAGGTAAGGGAGGATATTGTAACCCTTTGTTGAGGCATCCCAAAGGAGGGATGGGGTTGCAGCGGCCTATTGTCTGAGAACAGCAGGTTTGGAAGTCCCTCCCCTATTATCTGGCCTACCCCAGCCCAAAGCTTCAGCTCCAAACCACGCTGAGACTGGAAAGCACTGACAGCAGCAAAACTCAAAGAGTTGGGAAAGTGGGGGAACCAGCACAGGAAGGCTCAATACCATTGGCAATATGGCTATTGCCCCCAGGGTGGATTACATCACTCAATGTCTTTTTTAACTTTTCGTAGCAGGCAAAATAGAGGGCGTGGGCAGGCCCTGCGCCTGTTGCTGTGACGTTCAGCCCCCTCATGGGCCTCCACAGGCCCTCTGTTCTTATAATTCTCCAGAGGCCCTCCAACACATTGCGATAGCGTGCTGCTGGGTCAGGCTGTAGGCTCTGCATCCGGGTCTGAAATTACAGAAAGGGGAAGACCAATGTCACTGATGCCAACTTCTCACTCAACCTCAACACTCAGGCTCTGGGCACCGGGCAGACTTTCATGGAACCATCCCAGTGTGCAGGAGTGATGCCCGGCATCCAGTTTTACTTCCTTCCAAATCTGTATCATCTTTCCAAGCACTGGACCTATTTCTAGTCATTTATAACCCTAAGAATGGAATACCATTATTTTCCCCAAGAATATCAATCACCCTTTAGTGAGTGTTCTTGAACTGCAAAATGATTCACAGTCCTAGCAACAAACATCACTCCTGTTTCAGAAGTTGCTTTGTGCTCTAAATCTCAGGCTAAGAATTCTTTGCAAATGGATTCTGAAGTATTTACTGTCTACTACAGCATATTTCATACATTTCTGAAGACTGATCTTGGGCCTGCTTCCTGACCAAACACTATACTAAATGAGATGGTTTGTCCTTTGACATTTTGATGATAATCTGACCTTTTTGGACAACGTGACATTGGATCTAAAAGATAAAGTCTTGGCAGAAGCAGCATTCCTAATAGATGCTGCTCTAAATTCCTGGGAAAGAAAGTTTACTATGAAACTATGAAGGTGGAAACCAACCTAGTCTCTAAACTGAAAAGGCTTCAAGATGTCTAACCTAAATGGACCAAATTCCAAAATTGACATCAATGAACAGAATTAGTATCCATGAAATATAATCTTTGGAATCTCTAGAGGATTCAATGATTGGAACAAAAGTTTATGGTAGACACTTTTTTTTTTTTTACTTCTGTTACATGTAATACCATGGATGAACCTTGCAGACATAATATTAAATAAAATACAACAGATACAAGAGTATATACTGAATGATTCCATTTATATGAGCTTGTCCAAACCTGAAGAGAAATTTTTAAGTTTGCTTGAGCCAAACAGATGACATATGCCAGGGAGCAATATCTCAAGTGCTCTGAGTAGACTCTTTATACGATATTCCTGGATGAAGTTTTATTGCAATTTGGCAAATTAATCTTATTTAAAACATTTCACCAAATCAAAGACCTTCACTGAAGTGTGTCTCCCAATGAAGATCTCTTGCCTATTGATCCATTTCAAGATTAAGGTAGCATAGGGATGAACAGTTAATATAAAGTCACTATCCAGTACCGGGAACACAGTAGGCACTCAAGATGTGTTTGTTGAATGAATAAATGAAAGAATGAAAGGATCCTAGCTGTGTCTGTACCAGTTCAGAAAGCACAAATTGGCCACTAGTGAACCAATAGGGTTAACTGAAGCCCAAATAACAGTTTAAATTCTTACTTCATTCCAATCACTGATTCACTCCGCATTTAAAAGCTTGAATCTTCCTGAAGGCCATCTGGAACCCAAGAGTTATGCCTTTTCTCAAGAGCAGGGGAGAAAAGAAACTAACTGGATTAACAGAAAATAACCAGATTAACAGGTCCTAAATCCTAGTTAGCCACAAGCAATCTACATTCCTCTGTATCATTTTCTCCTCCTTACTACCAACAAAAAACTAGAAATTTAAAAGGTTAACTACTGGAAGTTTAATAAGAAATACACGGGAGTTCCCAGATGGTGTAGTGGCTTAAGGTTTCGTTGCTGGCGCTGTCAGTGCTGCAGCCTAGGTTCGATTCCTGGCCAGGGAACTATCCACATACAAAAACAAACAAACAAACAAACAAAAAAACCCAAAACAAAAAACAAAAAACAAAAATAAGAAATACACAGTATCACTTATCACAATTTAATACAGTCTCTTCCACTTCTCAGAAAACAAACTCTTAAGTATCCAATAAAGGGTGTGCTTACTGATTTCTCACATCATGCAGGGAGCATAAAATCCATCCGACGAGTTATTCAAAGACTATAGTACTTTGCTGCCTGTAGCTACTAATAAAATCCATCAGATGAGTTCTTTTCTGGCTTAACAGTTACGTGTTTCCATAGGTTTTTTTTGAAACTGATCTTGTTCAGAAATTGCATTACTTTGCTGGAGTCAATGGTGTACTTAGGCAACCAGTCCTGAAAGGACTGGCCTTAGAGGCCAGGAACCCTTACCTCGTAAGAGAAACCTGGACTGTGGGTAAGTTACTCTAAACATCTTACACACATCTGAATCTGACTCACAGTTGTAACTCAATGAAAATACATGCTTATGCAGAGGACCCAGGCATAAGCTATGCCAAATACAAAAATGAATATGGCTCCCCTAATTTGTGGGCCAATAAATCTATTGTTTGGAGAAAGATGAAATCTATAAGAATATTTCAATAGGCTTCAATATAAAAAACAAAACAAAAAAACCAAAAACCACTATCTGGCTTTGACCAAAAGCCAAAAGGATCAGGAGGGAGATAAGTGGTTTGGAAAAAGACAAGCCACATTTGAGTCAGAAAGCCTGAATTTAAGTTCCAGCTCTGCTAGATGTGTGGTCTTGGGTATGTCATTTAACTTGCCTGAGCTTCAATAATTATCACTATAAGCATAAGACTAAGAATGCCTGGTCCACAGGGCTGTTGAGTGGATTCAAAGAGTTAAGGCATGTAAAAGCTTTTGGTAATTTATGAGGTGCTAGACATATAAAGCTTTTTATTGTATTCAAATGATTCTCAAAAATATTAGTTCGCATCTCCGAATTTTCAGATTGTGGCATTGTTGTCTTTTATATAAGTCATTTCACAAATATGTACGAGCAACAAGCTGATCCTTACCACCAAAAAGTCATTAACCACTAATAAATTAGGTTTAATTTGTACTTTTGTTTTCACGTTTCTCTGTGACTATAATGATTTATATGTCCAACTATTAATCTGGAGGTCATGTTTAGGAACAGCACTAATGTGAAATTCTGTGGCTTGCTTGGTTCTAGAAATCTGCTTTTGGAAGGCTGTATGTAGAAGGCTTACGGGTCAGACTGGGTTCCAATCATGACTCTACCACTTCAATTATGTGACCCTGGACAAGTTATTTAACTTGCCTCCTTTTTTTCATCTGTAAAGTAATGAAAATGCTATCTACTTCATGAAGTTGTTTCAAGGATTAAATGAATAAATGAATATAAGTCACGTCAGAGAGGGCTTGGCAAACAAGATCTACTGTCACTTATTGAATATTTATTATTATTAGATGAAAGAGAATCAAATGAGCCAATGCTTCCATTTCCTAACCTTTCATTGGTGAACATACATAGAGATCCATTTACATCTGGAATTTGGAAAAAATTATTTCCCTTTCTCTTTCCCTCTTTATTATGTGAGTACATTATTTGCTTCACCACTACAGGGCCCCACAGCAGCACCTTGGTTACAGATGGGTTCTTTGCCAGATGATTCTGAGAAGAGTTCCCATTGCTTTGAGTTGTAGAGCCTATCCCTATAGGTAAAGTCTGGTGCTTGTCTCCGAGGCCCAAGAAAGGAAAAGTGGGGTTTATCTGGGCTCTCAAACTTCCCTATATGATCATGGAAAGAGCTGAATAACTATGGCCTACCAAGGCTATGCTCTTTCCCAAATGGTCCTTCCCAAGGATATTTTAAATTGTCCTGACCCAGAGAAGTGGCTGAGGATACACAGGCTTGCATGCCAAGAGGTAATGTAAGCTTTCATTTGCAAACACTGTAGTGGTCCCTAAGGCTCCAACACAGATTCTAGCCTCTAGTCTTAGGGTACAGATGGACTGCTCTTCCTCTCCCCCACCCATTTATGGTAAAGAAGAGCTGCCCAGGGGCAAGTGAACTGGGAAGCCTTTTCTGAAAAAAGGGATTTGAATTTCACTTTCATGTCTGCACAAGTGTTTAACATACACTACATCCTACCTGTCTCACCTAGTTCTTCCCTCTAATCATTTAAATCCCAGCATTAATAGCAAATAAAAACAATACTTCTAAAACAAGCTTTTGTGTTTTTGCAGACTTTGAGCATTTTTTCCTCCAGATCAAAAAATTATTTCTTTAATGTAGGATATTGAGGCATGACTATGTTGTATAACTAATTAAAAAAAAAAGAAACATACTAAGCTTATGTAAATGAGTAAGACTTGTTCTTCAAAATACTGTAGTTACCTTGGAAGGCTGGAAGGGTAACCCACTGCTCAGCAATGCTGTGGTTATGCAAAACATTTCCGGAACTCCTCTTCAGAAATGTTCCCTCAGTGAGTTTATCAGCCTCAGCAGTTAAGCCATTTTTGTGCTTTTTGGTCCCACCTTATCTTTGACCCTAAGCAGCAGTACTCATTTTGACCTCCCACCTTAATTTGCCATATATGATTCTAAATAATCCGTTACTAAAACATCAGTTCCATCTTGTCATAGGACAAAGATTTGCTCCCATAAGAATATGCACACAAATATTCTAGAAGCATTTCTAACACAGGAATCTGTAAAATCTTTATAGCAACAATAGCATTATGTAAATACATGGAGTAAGGAGATGGCCTCCCAAGGAAATGGGATAACACTTAAATTGGTAAATTGTAATATTCCTAAGTCAGTTACATTACATTGTATTTTTCAAGTTATTAAATAATTTTCTCTGCGCTCTTCGTTCTAGTTTTCATTTGATACCTATCCTGAAACAGCACCCTAAACTCTCTACTCACAGTCTTAGTGACATTATTTTGCAGTTAGAGCATAGTAACTTTTGGATATATAGCATTAACAATTCAGTCATTCGACATGACTCTATTACATAAATGTCTAAATGTTTTTCATTTGTAGGTATTCATTTTATATTTCAATATTGTTAGAGCATTAACCATCTTCTTACTTCTGATGGATTTTACTGTTTATTTCTATTCCTCCAAATTGACAAGGGCATTTATAATTCTATTGTCCTCTTGGGCCAAGTGCATTTACCACCCTTTCAGTGGGTATGGCCCTTGCAATGTGCTATCAACAGACTACTCCTACCAACTCAATGTCATTCACAAAGCTTAATGAGCTCTTTCCCCATTTCCTCATCCACATTACTAATGAAAATATTAAACAGTACTGGAACCAGAGAGAAGTAGAAGAGACAGAGTTTGCATGTCCCAAGTTGATACTCTATTTTTGAATATGTAACATTTTCCTAATTTGAGGAGAAAACATAGATCAAGGAGCTGACAGGATACTGTTTGACTATACCCTTAACATGTAAAGGAGGCACCAGTCTCTGTCATGTTTATTTCAATAGACCCTCTGCAAGTTTACCTCTCACTCAATTTAGTCCTCACTTTTAGTGGTTGATACCTTAGCTCATGCACAGGAATAAAAACTGTAAAGAATAATCTGTTCTCTTCACCAGCTTTTTCTTTCAGGAGCCACCTGACTTCTGTACCCACTACGCAGCTGGTTTGGCTGTGGATGCAATTACTAGACTTACTTTCACTGGAATCACGCCCTTATCTTGACCCACTTCATTTTCTTCACACTTACACCCACTTTCGGATAGCATAATGCCTCCCCTCTAGGCAACTTTCCCTTTTTGTCAACTTCAGATGGCTAAAAAAATACACTGTCAACTCCATCTCATTCCCCCTTGGAATGTGATATGCTCCCTCTACATGCACAATCCTAATCCCAGCTCAATTTCCAGGAAACAGGTCGGGTATATGCTTGCTGCACTGAGAAAACGAAACCTCCTGAATACGCACGGTCTTCCCCACATGATTTCCAGTCTGGTACACTGAATTCTTACTGCACAATGACTTCCAATCACTCATGGGTTACATTAAGTAAATCTTTTATCTAGCTGACAGATCCCAGATTCTGGATCTTGTCCGTCACTTTAAGGGAAGATACAGCAAAGAGCTTGTAAAAGCACCTAGCCCAGAGAACATCTCAAGGCATCAAGGCAGTACGCCAGTTGGCTTCACCTTAATCAAGTTAGCAGCACTTACCTGTTCTCATCCCATCCCACCCTATTCCTGTTTAGTCCCAGCTGAGATCCAGGGCTTGGGCTGACAGATTTTCGTTCCAGAGTCCCGATTCAGATCTCAGTGACGGTTAAAAACGGGTCGTGGTTCCTAACTGGGGTCAACTCCCAGTTGGGACCTTGCTTGTATGGAGTATCGATCGAATTGTGTGGTGGTGGCAGGAGCCAGGAAAGCATTCACGTCGACTCCGGCTCTCGGCCGGGATCCTGGCTCCGGAGAGGACCCAGAGATCCAGTCAGCCCCAGGTCGAGTTCGGAACCGGTCCAAGTCTCACCTTGACGCAGTCGATGGGGTACATCACGCAGTGCTCCAGAATCCCTGCCACGGCGCCCGCCACCATGTGTGTGGTGACAGTGGCTCCAGCCGGCAGAGCCTCGTAGTCCGGGTCGGAATCCGGATCCTGCCGTACCGGAGGCCTGCAGGCCCCGGCCTCCCCGCCGCCGGCCCCCCGGCCCACGCCCCGCTGCAGCCACCCGTCCAGCAGCGCCGACTCCCCGGGGCTCCGCCCCGGCCCAGCCGCCGGCCCCCCCGCCACACCGCCAGCACCCCGCCCCTCTAACTCCATCCACCCGGGCCAGCTGCGGCGCCCACCCTCGCCGCCGCTGCCGCTGCCGCCCCCCAACCCCGTTGCGTCTCCCTCAGGCACGGCCCAGAGAGCCCCGGGCCTCCGGCTCCCGCTTGGCCCCGCGGACACGCCCCCCAACCAGCCATTGGTGCTGTCGCCAACTAGCTCTTCCCCTTTGGTTACGTAGTGAAAATACGACTGTGGTATTAGTGAAGTTGTCTGTCATTCTTCCTCCCGCGGCGTTACTACCGCTGAGATACCACCCCCTTCCCCTTTGATCTTGGAAGCTTCTTGTTTATTGGCCACTGATTGGCTGACATGTAAAACTTAAGGCTGAACTTTGATAGGCTCAACC